>BTHU01000017.1:0-82500 GCA_036184795.1 Tokudaia tokunoshimensis
CCTAACCCTAACCCTAACCCTAACCCTAACCCTAACCCTAACCCTAACCCTAACCCTAACCCTAACCCTAACCCTAACCCTAACCCTAACCCTAACCCTAACCCTAACCCTAACCCTAACCCTAACCCTAACCCTAACCCTAACCCTAACCCTAACCCTAACCCTAACCCTAACCCTAACCCTAACCCTAACCCTAACCCTAACCCTAACCCTAACCCTAACCCTAACCCTAACCCTAACCCTAACCCTAACCCTAACCCTAACCCTAACCCTAACCCTAACCCTAACCCTAACCCTAACCCTAACCCTAACCCTAACCCTAACCCTAACCCTAACCCTAACCCTAACCCTAACCCTAACCCTAACCCTAACCCTAACCCTAACCCTAACCCTAACCCTAACCCTAACCCTAACCCTAACCCTAACCCTAACCCTAACCCTAACCCTAACCCTAACCCTAACCCTAACCCTAACCCTAACCCTAACCCTAACCCTAACCCTAACCCTAACCCTAACCCTAACCCTAACCCTAACCCTAACCCTAACCCTAACCCTAACCCTAACCCTAACCCTAACCCTAACCCTAACCCTAACCCTAACCCTAACCCTAACCCTAACCCTAACCCTAACCCTAACCCTAACCCTAACCCTAACCCTAACCCTAACCCTAACCCTAACCCTAACCCTAACCCTAACCCTAACCCTAACCCTAACCCTAACCCTAACCCTAACCCTAACCCTAACCCTAACCCTAACCCTAACCCTAACCCTAACCCTAACCCTAACCCTAACCCTAACCCTAACCCTAACCCTAACCCTAACCCTAACCCTAACCCTAACCCTAACCCTAACCCTAACCCTAACCCTAACCCTAACCCTAACCCTAACCCTAACCCTAACCCTAACCCTAACCCTAACCCTAACCCTAACCCTAACCCTAACCCTAACCCTAACCCTAACCCTAACCCTAACCCTAACCCTAACCCTAACCCTAACCCTAACCCTAACCCTAACCCTAACCCTAACCCTAACCCTAACCCTAACCCTAACCCTAACCCTAACCCTAACCCTAACCCTAACCCTAACCCTAACCCTAACCCTAACCCTAACCCTAACCCTAACCCTAACCCTAACCCTAACCCTAACCCTAACCCTAACCCTAACCCTAACCCTAACCCTAACCCTAACCCTAACCCTAACCCTAACCCTAACCCTAACCCTAACCCTAACCCTAACCCTAACCCTAACCCTAACCCTAACCCTAACCCTAACCCTAACCCTAACCCTAACCCTAACCCTAACCCTAACCCTAACCCTAACCCTAACCCTAACCCTAACCCTAACCCTAACCCTAACCCTAACCCTAACCCTAACCCTAACCCTAACCCTAACCCTAACCCTAACCCTAACCCTAACCCTAACCCTAACCCTAACCCTAACCCTAACCCTAACCCTAACCCTAACCCTAACCCTAACCCTAACCCTAACCCCCATCCCTAGCCCTAGCCCTAACCCTATCCCTAATCCCCAGCCCTAGCTCCCAGTCCGAGCCCTTGTCCTAGCCCTAGCCCTAACCCTATCCTCTAACCTTAGCCCTAACCCCCAGCCCTATCCCCCAGCCTGAACCCTAGCCCTAGTCCTAGCCCTATCCCCTAACCCTATCCCTAACCCTATCCCTAACCCTAAAATAGAAACCCTACACCCTAACCCTGAACCCAAACCTGAACCCTGAACACTGACCCCTAACCCCGAACCCTAACCCGAACCCTGAACCCTAACCCGAACCCCGAAACCTGAATCCTAATCCTAATGAGACTTCCTACTGCATGAGCCACCTTGTCATTGTACCATTGCCTGAGGCACTGATTTGAGCTCACCCTTCCTCCAATTCTCAAAAACCACCAATCGACCTATGCTGGCACTTGGCATATTCCTAAAAGCCATCTACAGAGTCAATACAATTCCCTTCAGAATCTCAACACAACTCTTTACAGACCTTTAAAAAACATTTCTCAATCCCATACGGAAAAAAAGAGGACCCCCTCAAACAATTTTGTAGAATAAAAGAATTCCTGGAATTATCAACATCCCTGATTTCAATCAGTAATAGTAATAGTATTAAAAACAGAATGGTAATGGCACAGAGACAGACAGGTTGATCTCTAGTATCGAATCAAAGACAGTGAAATAAACACACACAACTATGGACACTTGATTTTTCACAAGGAAAGAAAATTCATACAAAGGGAAAATGAAAGCGTCTTCAACAAATATTTATGGTCTAACTGGAGGTCTCCGTGTAAAAGAATGCAAATAGATCCATATTCATCACTGCACAAAAACCTCAATTCCAAGTGGATCAAAGACCTCAACATAAATCCAGATATACTCAATCTAATAGAAAAACTGGGAAAGAGCCTGGAATGCTTTGGTGTTTATTTTCAGACCCTGGGCCAAGGGAGTGAGGTTCGTATTTTGTGTACCAAAGCTGACCTAGACTCCAGGTTTTCCCAGTATCCCTCAGTCCTTACCTGGCGTAGCAAACTTATCCTGAATATTTCAGCCCAGGGGATAGTCTGTCCTTCCATCCAGAGGTTCTTTCCCATATAATCTAGACATCTTGTTTTCTACATATTCTTCTATTCTTTCTCTTGTCTCTCCTGACACGTGCTTCCTTTCCCACTTTCTTCTCTTTCCCTTCCCATGGTGACTTCTCTGGCCTTCGTCCTTGAGACCAGTGAACGTGCCTTAGAGTAGCTTTCCAATAAACCTTCCTTTAATATAATCGAATTTGGTTTAAATTGGATCATTTTACAGGAGAAGATATAACTTATCAATTGGAACAGGACATAATGTCCTGAAGAGAACACCAATGGATCAGCTAATAAATTGGAACTCATGAAATTGAAAAGCTTCTGTAAGACAATAGGACAAATGGCAGTCGACAGATTTTCAACAACCCTATTTCCAAAAGAGGGCTAATATCCAAAATATATAAGGAACTCGAGAAGTTGGACACCAATGACATAAATAACCGAATTACAAAATGGGGAACAGAGGTAAACAGAGAATTCTCAACAGAGGAATCTCAAATGACTGAGAAACACTTAAAGAAATGTTCAAGTTCTTAGTCATCAGAGAAATGCAAAAATCAAAACTCCACAGGAAGAACAACATAATCAACTAACCTGGACTCTCATGGGGTCTCAGAACAGCACCACCAACCAAAGAGCATACGGGGGTTGAACTTAGGCCCCCTGCACACATGCAGCAGAAGTGCAGCTTGGTCTTCATGTAGGTTCCCCTGAAATTATTGCCTGTCTGTGGATCCTTTTCTTTTCCCCTAACTGGGATGTGTCTTTGGGCATCAGTGGGACTTGAACAATCTAGTTTCTGCAGAAACTTAATGTGTCAGGATGGGGTACAGCCAGAGGGGTCCTCCAACCTCCCAGAGGAGAAGCAGAGGGGAAATAGGGTGAGGTACTCTGTATGGTGGGAGTCTAAGTGGAGGGTGGGGTCAGGGCTGCATTCAGAATGTAAAGTGAATACATAAAACCTCTGTTCTGGGGTGTGGGGTATGACATCATGAAATGTACAGAAAAATAGATGCAACTAGAAAGAAAAATCACCCCAAGAGAGGGAACTACGACCTAGGAACACAAACATAGTATGCACTCACCTATCAATGATATTAGCTACTAGGTAAATGATATTTGAACTACAATCCACAGACCCAGAGAGGGTATAGGAAGAGAGGAGGCATATAAGGGGATGCATAGATTTCCCTAAAAGGGAAAATAGAATAGATTCTGTAGGTAAATGAGGATGACTGAGGACAGGAGTGGAGGATCAGGAGTGCACAGAAAAACAGCTGGAAAGAGGGGATATTTCAGGTTAGTCTAGAAACTTAGTGAACTAGAATCTTCCTAGAATCTAGAGGATGATATTGGTGAGGACTCATTCTAATGGAGAATACAAAGTCTGAACTGGCAATCCTTTGCAGTTAGGCAGGACGTCAATGGTGGGAATGGGGTACATTCAGTTAAGTTGTTTTCTGGGGAGGTCAAATGGAGATCCCTAAACTCAGATTGAAGGACAAAGAGTATAAAACTGGGGTGGGGAGGTCTTACACAAGCTATGTCTTATGTTATGTAAGATTCTTAAGAAGAATACCATCTTCTACACCACTGACATGGGAGAAATGGAAGAAAATGGAAGACTGCTATGAAGTCAGCAAAACTATCATACAATGGGACACACTTAGGAGAATCCTAATCAAACAATGCTGCACAAGGGGAACTCAGGATATCTCAAGGGCATTCCTGTCCAAGCCTACAGTGGCCTTGGGACTGATAATAGAGCTCTATGTGGTAGGAAGAGTTGTGTTCTCAGAATCTGAAGCAACCCCTCCTGAAGGCGGCATCCACAGACCCTTACCAGCTCTCCTAAGCATATTCCTGGTAGAAAGGAAGAAGCTCTGTTTTATTTCTCTACCTCAGGGTGTAAGACTCTGAAGAGCCTTCATTTACAGGAGACCCCTGAGTGAACCATGTGGAGGTGGGAATCGATGCAAAACGCAAGAGGATTTTTATTTAATCCAGCATGCTGGGGTCACCCTGCACATGGGGAGATAACAACCAAGCGCAGTGGGCTGCGAGGACCTTTATACAATCCTCAGGGGCAGCTGCCATTAGGCACAATGTGGTTGGCAGAATAGTGTTGTTAGGGAATGAGGTAGGTGACCAATGGACTCTGGGCCTTCCCCAGCTGCAGGGACCTCCCTGTGGTCTGAGGAATGTAATTTAGCCTCTCCCTCCAGGGAGGGGCAAGTGTACCAAAGTTCCTGAGTTAATCCTTTCAAGGACTTTAGGGAAAGCCACTGAGGCCTAGGCCTCAGACTGTCATTGACTCTGCCATGCATGTTCCTGGGTTACAGAAGAAGCTAAACCATTCTCCATACACACAGACCTCAGCAAAAGCCTAACTTGATCAGGCCAGCACTCAACACAACAGTGTTTTGTCTTTTAATATTTCAAATGCTTGTCACCAGGTGTCATCCTGCCCATATGGCAGAACTATGCTCTTCTCAAGAAGAAACTGAACTTTTCTGGCACACCAGGCCATAATGCTGACTGTGGTCCTGTAACGCCACATTGAGCAGCTCGTTAGAGCTCTCTGACATGGGGACTGGCCTAGTGGCTGTTTGTAAATCAGGGTTGTTTCCTTTATTATTGTTTAGAGCCTTATTTCTGGACAATTCTGGTGAACAAAGTGTATCCTAATCTCAGGTCTGGTTAGCAAACTACTTATCTGTGGAGTTTTTTTTACAGGCGTTTTTCCCTAAGCTAAATTCTACTTGGTGTGACTATCTCTTAAGCACTAGTAAATCCTTTACATCTTCAATTCTACTATTTTACACCAGAGTTTAACACTGCCTAACTACTTTAAAGTAATTAGTTTAATCGCTACCTAACACATGTAAAATGCTAAGGGCAGAATATGTAGAAACTAGGGTTCTTGAGTTTGACATCCTGCCAAGGATGTTTCCACACACAAGTCAATGTGCGGGTGAAACCCCTACAGTGAAGTTATTCAGAAGCTGCTGCTGGACCACAAGGGACCTTACAGGTGGCCACCTGTTCCCACCTACCCCAGGGAAAGACTCACCAAACCAACTCCTGCTGCTTGGCCCCTGATCCTCCACATTGTTGGCCGTGACTCTGCTCACCATGTTGAAACTTCGGAGCTCACCTGACCGCACCAAACAGCACCTAGCCACAAAGTTCAGAGCATAGCACACCAAACCACACAAACAGTCCAAGTAACTAAGTGGAACCACCCTAAAGGTACATGGAAGAACCATCCTCCTCTTTGATTGGCAGGTCTGTCTGAAGGGTCTGATTGGCCATTGTGTCTTGAGTGACAGGAACACCTTCCCTAGCGTTCAAGCTTGCTGGAGCTGCACAGCTGAATGGTTCCTGGTCCAGACATCCAGTCTAGAGCCGGACCTTTGCTGAATCATCAGACATTTGCATTTCAGTAGCACTTTTGTCTGCTCTCCAATAGCTTACCCATCTGTCTTCCCACCCAGGCACAGAAGGACCCACCACTCCAGCTTGCACTGTTTAGCTGCTAGCTCCTCCCTTTTCTGGGCATGTTCACCAGGTCTGGACTTCAGAGATTGCCTGAGCTCTGCTCACAGCACTCAGTAGGCATTTCCCATTTTCCCTTCTGGAATCAAGGTAGATAGCATTCATAGTATAAGCATTTTGTCTAAGCTCCGCCCCACAGTTACCTAGCTTCAACTAAGTTACATTCCTTCTCTCCTTATCTTTTTATAAACACAATATTTGGTGCTGTGATTCAGATTTATAAACTCCGAAGGTTTGCATCACCCTTCCTCATTCTCTCACCATTTGCTCTGCTATCTCAGGAAGCAGGTCTGCCCCTGGCCCCTGCCAGGGACTCTGTCTGCTTTCCTGTGTGAGCACTAGTGCACAATCGTCTACCCTCTTGCATACGTGAGCTCTTTCCCCTTCTGGGACTCTGCTCCTGTTCTCTGCTAGCCATGGCTGCCACTGCCCCAGCCTGGCCACTTGAGCTTGGCCACGGCCCGTGGAAAAGCAGCTTTCCTACACTGCTTTCCTTAAAATCTCTTTCTTCCTGCACTTTCCTCTTCTGACACCGCCAACTTCTCCCGCCTCAGCCCTGCACCACCCCTGCCTTCTTAACTCTGCCTTGAGTGGAGTTACTAGGATTTAGAACGGACTCCATCAGGCACGTCAGGGCAGCCCAAGCCAGCAGCCTTCAGGCTGCGCGCTCGTGCAGACCCCAAGCCTCCTCCCCACCCAGGCACACCCCTGGTGCTTCAACTGCACACGTACGCACCACGGCTCCTGTCCAAAGCCCAGAGTCCATACGTTTCCAGGCCCACATGGCCTGCCTGCACACTCAGTTCCTGTCACAGGCCTGAACCTACCCGGACACACTCACGTTCTGACACCATGATCTAAAGTCACTACTGCCAGCTCTCATATTTCTTCCATTCTGGTCCACACCAACTCTAATTCGAGTGTTTTCTAGTAATGTGAAATGTGTTTTTCTATACTTTGTAACCTGTCAAAGTTACTTAACAATTAAGATTTTTGTTCCTATTCTGCCTTGATAAATAATGATTTTTTCTACAGATATGACCAATAGATACAGCTCCCAATCTTGTCAGAAGATTGAGAGCTGTATATATATATTTGTGACAGACATTCATCCCCCTGTGGCTTGTCCATTAGGGGAAAGGAGGCCTCATCATGGGCCCACAGAGACACCCCCTTCCACTACACCTTCACCAAACATATTCCCTCTCTCCTTATCTTTTTATAAACACAACATATAACCCATTACTCAACATGTATTGGAGTTATTGAGGAATCTAGATATATTCACATATATCTAGATAGGTTTTCCTCCTTCTATAAATACTGAGTCAAATCCTCTCCTGAACATGGTTACAATTCCCACATATACAAAGGACAGGAAGCACAATTAGCAAAATCCAAATCATAACAACTTTGTGATCGCATCTTACCCTAATTAGAATGGCAAAGATAAATGGAACAACCAACATTCAAATGTTGGAGAAGATGTGGAGAAAGGGCACCCTCATTCACTGTTGGTGTGAATGCAAAGAGATACCAGGCAGACAGAAAATATCTCAGAGAATATGCCTATAATGATCTCATAAGTGTGGAAGGAAGCATGCAGAATGGCCTCTGTAGAACTTGTCCAGACAGAACAAAAGACAGTAAAAGAGTGTGAGGGCTGATTTAGTCAACAGAAAAAGATAGTACCATTCACCCCAGCAGGCTAGCAGGGATGTTAGTATGTAGACTGCCTTATTGGGGTGCCATGCCACCTGGCAGGAATTTGACATTGACCAATGTAAAGTTCCTCTCAGCCTTTGAGCAGGAACTCCTGTGTTAACCATAATCCCCTCCACCTGGGATGGAGTGCTCAGACCAAGGTGAAGCCCATGGGTTTTCAAGCACCTGCAGTTTCCTGAAAAACACTAGCCACCTGTGGAGAAGCTTCCAGCCTTTGGGGGAAGGGTTTTCCCCTGCCTATATATTTGGAGTTCTCCATTAAACTTGGAGACCTTGAACAGCCATGTTGTCTTGGTCTTCATCTCTTTTCACGGCCTTCCCTTACATCCCCAGCTTCCCTTGCAGGTAACCTGTTCGATGTAACTGCAGGCAGTTACACTAGTACACTTATGTAAAGTGGTCAAAAGTTTGAAAAAATCTATTTTAACTAGTAGAGGTTTGTTTTGTTGTTGTTTTGTTTTTTTAAAAACAAGGAATATAAATGCAGTTGAACTTCAAAGTCAGCAAACAGCTTACAGCGTTAGCTTGTACACTGAGAATGGATTGGTGAAATGAATTGGATAAGAACTCTTGGCAAGTTTTAACTCTATTAAAGAAACAGAAAAGTACTGTACAGAATTGCTAGCTTCCTAGATAGGAGAGGAAAGTATGATATTCACATTCCTCTGAACTATGAACATTTAAAAAATAGACTGCCTCGTGCCTAGAGAGATGTCTCAGTGCTAACAGCCCTTACTGCTCTTGCAGTGGATTCGTGTTTGTTTACCAACACATCTGCCTATGGACCTCTTTCTCCTAACTGGACTGTCATGTCTGGCCTCAGTGGGAGAGGATGCGCTAGTTCTGTGGTGACTAAGAATTTCATGAATTCATTGTTTTTAATAGCTGAGTAGTATTCCATTGTGTAAATATACCACATTTTCTGTATCAATTTCTCCGTTGAGGGACATCTGGGTTCTCTCCAGCTTCTGGCTATTATAAATAGGGCTGCTATGAACATAGTGGAGCATGTGTCCTTATTACATGCTGGGTAATCCTCTGGGTATATGCCCAGGAGTGGTATAACGGGGTCCTCCGGTAGTATCATGCCCAGTTTTCTGAGGAAACACAAAACTGATTTCCAGAGTATACCTCAAACCTGTAAAAGCAGAATTTTGAGTATGCAGTGCTGAAGTGGGTTCAACTGAATTGTCTTTGGTTTGAGTTCCTGATTAGTTAAATAAGGTGTCAAACTTCCTTTCCCCAGACCTTACCACAAAATATTGCTTTAGGGAAATTTTCACCCATTGTTTTTTTTTTTTTAAATGTAGGGGATGGTCATGCATGCACCACTTGGGTTTCGAAACCCAAAGAAGGAATGTTAACATCATACATGCTATTTATGTTTTGGCTGAAAATGGTCATCCTACCACAATGAAAGCTATGCCAGCATCTGCTCCTGTAGTTTCCACAGGCCAGGTCAGTTTGCATGTGACTGTGACATAGCTCTGGCATGACTGCACTGAAGTCACCAGCATGCTCCAAATTCTGCCTCATTGTTCCTTCTCACAGCGTCAGGCTGCACATTGCACTTCAGCCTTGTCCTGTCATTGTGATTCTCCCTGCCTACTGTGATGCCAGCTCCTGTGATGCCACCGTAGCCTGTTACATCTCTCCAGTTTGAGGTTCCTGCAACATTTGTGTGCTGCTGAGCAGAGTGTGGTGGGAAGGAGAGAAGGGAGAATAACTGAAGAACCTCTTGGTAATTTCCATAATCACTGCTCAAGATGCTTGGTTTGTTGACATTCCAGCTTGGTTCTTTGCAAAGATTTCCTTCACTCTCAGCGATTATCTCCTGTAGGAATAAAAACCATTGTTCATATTCCTGTTTTCTTTCATAGATCACAATTTGGGCACAATCTGCCATCTCACTCAGAAGTCCTGTGATTTTTTTTCAAACCCCCACTGTTCTCTGCCCCTCAAGGATGTGTTCACTTCCCACACAGTCCCCACATATGCTTCCATAACACAGGGATTTCATGGCCCTCTTTTCCTCCTTCCCTCCTTCTAGATCATTTTCCTCCCCCCATGTAGTACTCTCCTTCCTTTAATATCATACACATATTTCTCATTAAATTCTTTCCTTCATATATGCTATATTGAAGTTTTATCCTTTTGTTGTTTCTTTATTTTCCAACGTAGTGGGTTTTTTGTTTTAGTTTTAGTTTGGTTTGGTTTTTGAGTTTTTGCTGCTGTTGTTGTTTGAAGTATGTATAAATTGAGGTATTTGTGTGCTTGGTTTTCAACAATGTCTTTCATAGTGCCTAGTCATAATAATAAGTCTGGGTATAGTGACATAAAACTTTAATTTCAACACTTAAAATGTAGATGCAGGAGGATCAGAAGTTCAAAGTTAGCTTTGGTTAAGACAGATCCTATGTTAAAGACAGAACAAAGAAAACAACTCAAAAAACAAAAAACAGAAGAGAAAAAGAAGAGAGAAAATGAAATGCTTAATGAATAGATTCAGTGGATGCAGTCCTTAGTAATGCTATTTTTTCACTGTCCTTTTACTCATATTTTGAATTTAATACAGGAATTACTGAAATCTTCTGAAGTCATATTTGGTCTTTCCAACAGTGTTAGACTCACTGTATGATAGGATGGCTCTTACTGAATATGTAGTGGGGACACTCTGGAAAACACTTGGATTCAGCAGCTCTACCCCAATTACTCCCTTGAAGGAAACACAAACCTGAAGATTCTATAAGTTTTTAATATGTACTATATTGAAAAGACAGTGCAGACATTGGAAGGCCATGTTGACATCTTTGACTTGTTGGAGTTAATAAGTGTGGCATCCCCATGCCTCACACAAGAGAAAGGCAGAAGTTATTTATTGGACAGCTGCTTGAATGGACACCTATGTTATCAGAATCAAGGATTTGTCAAACATTTGAAGTCATGACCTTTCTAAATGGCCTCTGGCTGTGTGGTTGATTCTGATTTACTTCACTTCCCAACCTTTCATGTTACTTACTTACCAGGTCGTGGCAGCTTCTGATTGGTGCACTCTACATATATAGTCCCATGATTTGGAACCCTGGTATGATCAGTCTTCCTTGTCTCCTAGTATTGGAGCTTGAACTTGAGTGTTTCCTGCTCTTCTACTTGTCACCATGAAGCTCCTGGCACTCCTTGTGTTGCTTGGTGTTTCCACTATCCTAGTCACTTGCTGTAAGTAACGATTTTTACTTTAACTTAAAATGGGGGCCATAATATATGAAGATACTTACTCTGTGAAACATGAATTTGTGGATGCCTATATGCTGCTATTTCCTATGCTCCTATCTAGTACATCGTTCTATCTAAATTTTTAAACTCAAACAGTTTTTCCATTTTTATTCATTTATTTATTCACTTTACAGCCCAATCGCATTTATTATTATTATTATTATTATTATTATTATTATTATTATTATTATTATTGTGTGTGTGTGTGTGTGACATATAGTGTCAGGGTCTCAAACATATTGTGATGCATGTGAGGAGGTTAGAGACAGGAGTCGGTTCTCTCCTTCAACTATGGAATCAGCTCATATTACCCAGCTTGTAAGAGAAGAGCTTTCGTCTACTTTCGTCTACATCTTGCTGGTACTCACCTTCATTTTGACACATCATTGTATGTAGGTAGGTAGGTTGAGTCCTCTGGGGTTCCTAATTCAGTCAAGTTTTTCCTCTATTCTAAACATGGCACTGAAATGCTTTGTTAGTGTCAATAAATTACATTTGAGAAGGTGATTAAAGACTTATTTCAGGGAAGCAAAATTGACCACACATTAGATTTCAAAGGTTTTCTTTTATCTGTGCATGTGCTTCCCTCTGTCTACTTACTTGTACATGTCTGTAGTAGTGTTCACATTCTCTATCTCATCAAAATGTTACTTAAGTTCTTCTGTCTTATTTTGCTTGTTTTTCTTCAGAGGACGCGGAGGCAGACAGTGCTGACACTTCTGATGCTGGTGAGCCTGAGTCTGAGTACCTTTCATTACTTCCTACCATAACCATTTTCCCTGCACAGCCTCTTAGTAACCAATGTCACTACAATATGAGATGTGAGAAAATTTTAGTAAAATCCACAGAAAGCTGCATTCCTGATTATAAAACTATTTTCAATGTAAAAATACAATTTTATTCCTCATATAAACATAATTAAGATTCTGACATATTCCTAGAGGAACTCTATGCATTCATTGTTCTTATGTAGTAGACACAAGGTCATGAAAAGTCTGATACTGTAGCTTAACTATTATATGTGTGTGCATGGGAGGTCTTCCACAAATTAAGGGACTGTGTATATAACTCATGTGTATAAAAGAGAGCAATTGTCACTGGAACGGACAACAACCAATTCCTGAAGGTGCTATAGACTGAGGGCCTAGGAATGTACACCAAGGTAAGTTGAGGCAGAAGCAGAGGCCTGTGTTTTGCATAGGTGTGTTAATCCCAGAATCATGTTTGTTTTCCTTCTTGGAACTGGCACTGGAGGTTTTTGCCTAGTAAGTTTCTTTGTGAATTTTGGGAAACAGTCCCTGTTTTAGTAATAGAGCTTGAGTTTTATTTTTTGTGTCTATGCCTGTCACAAAGTACTTGCTTATGTCTTGGGTAATTTCCTTGTCATTGCCCAAGGAAATTGTTTCTTTTATTTTTTTGGCTAGAGAGACATCCGTGGCCAAGGAAATTGTAAGGTCATGAAAAATAAACCAATAACATATATGATAGACTAAATATTTGACAGAATTAGTAAATTCATCATAAGGAATGAATGTATAATTTTGGGTGGGACCAATAACATTCTGAAGAAGAGTCAGTATCTCACTTGGAGGTTTTCCTTTTAATTTCAGCTGCTTCTGCAAATGACTCTGAAACTCAGGCAGAAAGAGTGCAAGCTGATGAGTCCACTGATTCAACCAACAACAGTACTGAGAGCACTGAGGATGCCAGCAACGATGATAACGCTTCAGAGGAGGAAACAGAAGAGACAGATGATGCTGGCACTGCCGAGGATGATGCTGGCACTGCCGAGGATGATGCTGGCACTGCCGAGGATGATGCTGGCACTGCCGAGGATGATGCTGGCACTGCCGAGGATGATGCCTCCAGTGAGGAAGAAGGGGATGACAGTGAAAATGCTGAAGAAGAAGAGCCTGCAAAGCCTGAAAAAGTAAAGCTCAAACTGCCACCCGGTAAAAACATTTCAACTACTTTTGTTCTTTATGGGACTCTTAGATTCCTTAGGTTTCCCCATGTCCACAGTGAATTATACCTTAGTGAGGAAGTAGGAGAGGGGAAGGAGAGGGAGAAGATCAGATCCTTCTTTTCTAAATTGTCAATATATAAGTACCAGAAAGATCAGAAATTGAAAAAAGTATGTATTAGTCAGGGTTCTCTAGAGTCACAGAACGTATGGGTAGTCTCTATATAGTTAGGGAATTTGTTGATGACTTACAGCTTGTAGTCCAACTCCCAACAATAGTCAGCAGTACTTGTGGATGGAAGTCCAAGGATCTAGCAGTTGCTCAGTCCCAAGAGGCAGGTCAGGAAAAGCCAGAGTGAATCTTCCTTCTTCCAATGTCCTTATATAGGTCTCCAGCAGAGGGTGTGGCCCAGATTAAAGGTGTGTGCCACCAAGCCTTTAATCCCAGATGACCTTGAACTCAGAGATCTTCTAATCTTAATCTTCTGGAATTCATAGCCACTATGCTTCAAGATCTCCATGCCAAGATCCAGGTCAGAAACTTGTATCTCTGAGCCTCCAGATTAGGATCATAGGTGAGCCTTCCAATTCTTGATTATAGTTCATTCCAGATTTAGTCAAGTTGACAACCAGGAATAGTCACTACAATTACTATTCCCTATTTGTGAGATCACACCACACACAGATAATACACAAACACATCCAGAGAGAGAGAGAGAGAGAGAGAGAGAGAGAGAGAGAGAGAGAGAGAGAGAGAGGTAAGAAACTTTATAGAGCTTCACAGAGCCTTTAACCATGTTTTTTTTATATTGTTGATATATTTATGTCATCTATACTTGTTAAATAGTACTTGCTAATTACACTCATTTTTCTAATACATTTCAAATTCTAAAATATTAGCCAAATGTGTTAAAAGAGAACAATTGAGACATTTTAAAATGTAGTGAATCAAAACAATATGGCATATGCTAAACATTAATTTGGGATAATTTTATATATGGCATTCTGGGGTTGGGTGGAGTGGGAAAATAGTTTTTTGCTTGGTTTTGCTTTGCTTTATTGTTGTTTTTGTTTTAAGTTCAGAAGAAGGAATGGAACCAATTGCTTGCAAGGGCATAAAAGTGAATCTCATATTCACACACATGGCTTTGTTTTTAAATTCTTGAAAGTGCAGAGATTCTTTTAATTTAAAGGTGAGCCCATGGAAAATTGGGAGCAGCTGTAGAAAACCAGATAGAAACTCATGTGACCCTCTGCTCACCACTGTTTGGAATTATCACAGAGAGGAATTTCTGTACCTACCATCAACAAGAAGGTGACTTAATGAAAGTAATTGCCTCATTAGCTGGTATTCCAGAAAAGGTGCTTAAGGGCTAGGAACCTGGCAAGGAGGCCCAAAGACTCCATCCAGGTTGACCCAGAAACAGCTAAGGTGGAGTCTTATTTCAGTTCAGCCCATAGAAAGAATTGGGAGATATTCACAGCTCATCCTTAGTTGAGAGACCTTGGAAAATAGATCACTCTGAGTTTTTCAAAGTCATACAAAGTTGAAATGAGTTTTGCTCATTCCACATTCCCAAGTGTCCTTCCCTATTGGCCCGTTTTCCATGTAGTTCATTACTCTGCACTTAAGACATTCTATTAGTCAACAATGTCTTTTTTTTTTTTGATAATTGAACTGCCATATATTTCTGAAAACTTTCCTGACTATTACTGTGAGGGACTAAGAGGGTATATTGGTGTTTAGAGAGGAGTTTGAAAACCCTGCTCTAAGGCAAGTGAGAATGGCCTTGTGGTTGCATTTGTGATTTCAGCATGAACAGAGAGGTGCTAGGATCTCAGTAGAGAAAGAAAGATCATTCCCAAGAAACAGAAAGCAAGTGCACTGTTGTTGGGCCTCAATGAGCACTGAGTATCAGAAGTAAGCTAAGCTACTTTGTGTATCCAGAAATATTGTACACAGTTCTCAGCTTTAGTAGCTTAGGTATTCAGGATCTATTAGGACACAAGCAGCAATTGGCACATCTAGTTTCCTGGCTTGATAAGGGAAAGAAGTTAAGCTGAGAATCCCCCACATGCTATGTTTTTATTTATTTGCACATACTATGTGTTCTTTGACTGTGTGACTTTTGCCAATACTTAAGTATGAATGATATATCTTCTTGCATCAGTTTCTTCTAGCTCCTCTGAGAAAGCAAAGATATAACACAACAAGTTGCTTGAATTTTGCCTACAGCTTCTGAAGCAGCCAATTGTAGTTTGGATTTTCCCCAGCAAAAAACACAGAGTTCTCCCCACCTCTAGGGAAGTGGGACATCCAGAGAGTGCACCTGCCTGATTTGAGAGCATGTTTCTCTTGAACAAAATGAACAGCCGCAAGAAGAGATATTTCTGTCCCCAAAGATTGTCCTTCATTTGTTACTAGATTGATGGGGTGGATTGCTGCCCCCTGGGTTACACAGTGACCAAAGTAATGAGGAGTCCATCTTCTGTGGTCTGAGTCTGAAACCAGAAGAGGTAGTTTCTCTCCACAACAGAAAGAGAGATAACTAGCCTCCCAGAAGTGCAGACAGTCCTGTAAGTGCTGGTAGGAACACCCCTGCTGCTCAGAGGAAACCACTCTGAACCCTCAGGACACAGGAACAGAGGGGGTGCCTGGGACAGAAGTCTCCTAATTTCCATAGGTGCTCAGAGGTGATCCTCAGCCACAGAGCTACATATACAAATACGGCCAGGAGAGAGCTGGTCTCCTAGGAGTGCCTACACACCTGCGAGCAGAGGTAAGACCACCACTTCTCTTCAAATTCCTGGCCCAAAAGGAACTCGCTCAGAGCCATCAGGGCACAGGAACCAAGGACCACTGGGGACAGGGTCATTCTGGTTTCTGTCTGCACCCCAGAGCTGACCCTGTAGCACAGCTCTCCATACCTATATTCCTCCTGGAGAGAACTGATCTCCAGGAGTATTGACACACAGGCTTGCAGGATGAAATAGCCACAGTCAGAGACAGCAAGACCAGCTAACACAAGAGATAACCAAATAGGAAAAGGCAACCATAAGAACATAAGCAAAAGAAACCAAGACTACTTGGCATCATCAGAACCCAGTTCTTCCACCATGACGAGCCCTGGTTACCCCAACACACTAGAAAAGCAAGACTCTGATTTAAAATCACATCTCACGATGATGATAGAGGACTTTAAGAGGGACATAAATAACTCCCTTAAAGAAATACAAGAGAACACAGGTAAACATGTAGAAGACCTTAAAGAGGAAACACAAGAATCCCTTAAAGAATTACAGGAAAATACAAACAAACAGGTGAAGGAACTGAACAAAACAATCTAGGATCTAAAACTGGAAATAGAAACAATAAAGAAATCACAAAAGGAGACAACCCTGGAAATAGAAAACCTAAGAAAGAGATCAGGAGTCATAGATGCAAGCATCACCAACAGAATACAAGAGATAGAAAAGAGAATCTCAGGTGCAGAAGATACCATAGAAAACATGGACACAACAGTCAAAGAAAATGTAAAATACAAAAAGCTCTTAACCCAAAACATCCAGGAAATCCAAGACACAATGAGAAGACCAAACCTAAGGATTATAGGTATAGAAGAGAGTGAAGATTTCCAGCTTAAAGGACCAGTAAATGTCTTCAACAAAATTATAGAAGGAAACTTCCCTAACCTAAAGAAAGATATGTCCACGAACATACAAGGAGCCTACAGAACTCCAAATAGATTGGACCAGAAAAGAAATTCCTCCTGTCACATAATAATCAAAACAGCAAATGAACTTAACAAAGAAAGAATATTAAAAGCAGTAAGGGAAAAAGGTCAAGTAATATATAAAGGCAGACCTATCAGAATTACACCAGACTTCTTGCCAGAGACTATGAAAGCCAGAAGATCCTGGGCAGATGTCATACAGACCCTAACGGAAAACAATTGCCAACCCAGGCTACTATACCCAGCAAAACTCTAAATTACCATAGATGGAGAAACCAAGGTATTCCATGACAAAAACAGATTTACACAATATCTCTCCACAAATGCAGTCCTTCAAAGCATAATTAATGGAAAACACCAACAAAAGGAGGGAAACTAAACCCTAGAAAAAAAAAACAAGAAAATAATCTTTTAACAAACCAAAAAGAAGAGAGCCACACAAACATAACTCCACCTTTAATAACAAAAATAACAGGAAGCAACAATCACTTCTCCTTACTATCTCTTAATATCAATGGACTCAATTCTGCAATAAAAAAGACATAGACTAACAGACTGGATACATAAACAGGACCCAATGTTTTGCTGTATATAGGAAACTCACCTCAGGCACAAAGACAGACACTACCTCAGAGTAAAAGACTGGAAAACAATTTTCTAAGCAAATGGTGCCAATAAAGAAGCTGGTGTAGCCATTCTAATATTGAATAAAATCAACTTTCAACCTAAAGTAATCAAAAAAGATAAGGAAGGACACTTCATGCTCATCAGAGGAAAACTCTACCAAGATGAACTCTCAATTCTGAATATATATGCTCCAAATACAAGGGCACCCACATTCATAAAAGAAATTTTACTAAAGCTTAAAGCACACATTGCACCCAAAACAATAATAGTGGGAGACTTCAACACCCCACTCTCATCAATGGGCAGATCAGTGAAACACAAACTAAACAGAGAAACAGTGAAACTAACAGAAGTTATGAATCAAATGAATTTAACATATCTATAGAACATTTTATCCTAAAAGAAAAGAATATACCTTCTTCTCAGCACCTTATAGTACCTTCCCCCAAACTGAACATATACTCAGTCACAAAACAGACCTCAGCAGATATAAGAAGACTGAAATAATTCCATGCACCCTATTAGACAACCACGGACTAAGGCTGGTCTTCAATAACAACAAAAACAACAGAAAGTCCACAAACACATGAAAACTGAACAACATTCTACTCAATGATAATGTGGTCAAGGAAAAAATAAAGAAAGAAATTAAAGACTTTTTAGAATTTATTGAAAATGACGTCACAACATACCCAAACTTATGGGACACAATGAAAGCAGTGCTAAGAGGAAAACTCAGAGCTCTGAGTGCCTCTAAAAAGAAACTGGAAAGAGCACACACTAACAGCTTGACAGCATATCTGAAGGCTCTAGAACAAAAAGAAGCAACTACACCCAAGAGGAGTAGATAGCAGGAAATAAACTCAGGACTTAAATCAACCAAGTAGAAACAAAAAGAACTATACAAAGAATCAACCAATCCAGGAGCTCTTTCTTTGAAAAAACCAACAAGATAGATAAACCCTTAGCCAGACTAACAAGAGGGCACAGAGACAGTATCCAAATCAACAAAATCAGAAATGAAAAGGGAGACATAACAATAGATACTGAGGAAATCCAAAAAAAATCATCAAATCCTACTACAAAAGCCTATACTCAACAAAAGTGGAAAATTTAGATGAAATGTACAATTTTGTAGACAGATACCAAGTACCAAAGTTAAATAAGGATCAGATAAATGATCTAAACAATCCCATAACCCCTAAAGAAATAGAAGCAGTCATTAATAGTCTCTCAACAAAAAAAATCCCAGGACCAGATGGGTTTAATGCAGAGTTCTATCAGACTTTCAAAGAAGACCTAATACCAATACTCTTCAAACTATTCCACAAAATAGAAACAGAAGGAACACTACCCAATTTGTTCTATGAAGCCACAATTACTCTGATACCTAAACCAAACAAAGACCCAACAAAGAAAGAGAACTTTAAACCAATTTTCCTTATGAATATTGATGCAAAAATACTCAATAAAAAAAGACAGCACAGCCAGGACTACACAGAGAAACCCTGTCTCGAAAAACCGAAAAAAAAAAAAAGACAGCATTTTCAACAAATGGTGCTGGGTCAACTGGCAGTCAACATGTGGAAGGATGCAAATTGATCCATTCTTATCTCCCGGTACAAAGCTTCAGTTCAAATGGATCAAGAACCTCCACAAAAACCAGATATACTGAATCTAATAGAAGAGAAAGTGGGGAAGAACCTGGAGCATATGGGCACAGGGGACAATTTCCTGAACAGAACACCAACAGCTTATACTCTAAGATCAAGAATTGACAAAAGGGATCTCATAAAATTACAAAGTTTCTGTAAGGCAAAGGACACTGTCAGTAGGACAAAACGGCAATCAACAGATTGGGAAAAGATCTTTACCAATCCTACATCCGATAGAGGGCTAATATCCAATATATACAAAGAACTCAAGAAATTACACTCCAGAGAACCAAATAACCCTGTTAAAAAATGGGGTACAGAGCTAAACAAAGAACTCTCAACTGAGGAATATTGGATGGCTAAGAAACACCTAAAGAAATGTTCAACATCCTTAATCTTCAGGGAAATACAAATCAAAACAACCCTGAGATTCCACCTCACACCAGTCAGAATGGCCAAGATCAAAAACTCAGGGGACAGCAGATGCTGGAGAGGATGTGGTGAAAGAGGAACACTCTTTCATTGCTCTTTGGATTGCAAGCTGGTAAAACCACTCTGGAAATCAGTTTGGTGTTTCCTCAGAAAATTGGACATATCATTATCTGAGCACCCAGCTATACCACTCCTGGGCATACACCCAGAAGATGCTCCAACACTTAACAAGGACACATGCTCCACTATGTTCATAGCAGCTTTATTTATAATAGCCAGAAGCTGGAAAGAACCCAGATGTCCCTCAACAGAGGAATGGATACAGAAAATGCGGTATATTTACACAATGGTTTACTCCTCAGCTATTAAAAACAATGAATTCATGAAATTCTTAGGCAAATAGATGGAGCAAGAAAATATCATCCTGAATAAGGTAACCCAATCACAAAAGAACACACATGGTATGCACTTGCTGATAAGTGGATATTAGCCCAAAAGCTCGGAATACCCAAGATACAACTCACAGACCACATGAAGCTCAAGAAGGAAGACTAAAGTGTGGATACTTTGATTCTTATTGGAAGGTGGATCAAAATACCCATGACTTACAGCCAACCAATAGATTGAGCATAGGGTCCCCAATGGAGCAGCTAGAGAAAGGACCCAAGGAGCTGAAGAGATTTGCAACCCCATGGGAGGAATAATAATATGTACCAGTCAGTACCCCCAGAGGTCCCGGGGAGTAAACTACCAACTAAAGAGTATATATGAAGGGACCCATGGCTCCAGCTACATATGTAGCAGAAGATGGCCATTTCAGACATCAATGAGAGGAGAGGCCATTGGTCTTGCAACGGTTCGATGCCCCAGAGTAGGGGAATGTCAGTCAGGAATGTGTGTGTGTAGGGGTGTTGCTGAGCAGGGGGAGGGGGTATGGGATGGGGGATTTTGGAGGTGTAATGAGAAAAGGGGATACCATTTGAAATGTAAATAAAGCAAATATCTAAAACGAAAGGAAAAAAAAGATAAAAAAAAAAAAAGGCAAAAAATAAAATATAGATAAAACATCTCTGGCACCAGGGGAAAGAACTCTAACCCATGCCGCTATACCCTGATTGAACAATAGGAGCACAATCCTGAGACAATATGGTCATTTATCAGGAAGGTTTCACTGTTGAGAAGTTTTCTTTGATACGATTTCTTTTTATTTTTTATTGTGTATATGTATGCTTGCCATATATGTGTGTGGTGCACAGGGAAATCAGAAGAGGACATCAGACCCCATGGGGCCTCATGGGTTTCAGGCAGTTGTAAGCTGTCCAGTGTGGGTCCTAGGAGCTGAACTCTTTTCCTCTGCAGTAGCTTTCTTAACCACTGGGCTATCCCTCTGACACCTGAGGAGTCTTCCTGGAACCCCCATCCCTTGTCTTTTTCTCCTGCGACCCAGTAGCACAGGTCTTAATTATTTGGACTAACTCATGTGCCTCCAGAGCATTCTGTTTTCATGACAAACATTCTCAGTTCTCATTTTACTTTTCTCACACCTAACAAAAGCAACTTAAGGAAGTATTTGTTTTTAACTCATTGAGGTTGCTGTCTATGGTGGGGAAGGCATGGCAGCAGGAGAATAAAACAGCTCATCACTTTTTGTCCATGGTCAGGAAGCAGAGACCATGGTGGCACTCAGTTTGTTTTCTCCTTTTATTCTTTCTTTAAAAGTATTTTATTTATGTATACGTGTGTTGTAAATTAAACCTTCCTTATTCTAAAATGAAAGAAGATGCTGTTCTTGGAGATTTACAAATCTCAAATTATGGAAAAGTCAGATAATACGCTTCTGCTGAGATGGAAGTTTTGACAGCTAATGGCAAATACCACTAAGAGAAAGGTAAATGTTGTTGTCATAAGTAAACCAAAATGAAATCTTCACATAAAGTTGCTCATTAAATGCTTCAATTCTGGAAATGTTCTCAACTTTTTTTCCGGGCTGATGGTGGCTGTCACTAAAAAAGGCAACTGATTTTCTGGACTTAATTCTCATAATAGGGACTAACTTGTCAAAGCAACAGTACTACCTGAATATTGCCATCAGAAGGCTTTGACAAAGCCTTCTCTCTTTTGCAACAGAGAACTCACCCAGGCTGCAGACACTAACACTTCAGATTCAGAGTCTTCATGTCGACCATTGTAGTGAGCACACATGCAATAATCCAAGTAGTATGAACACATACTCATGCCACAATGGAATAGTTTACTGGAATTTGTAAAATGAGTATTACTACCTAGACACACTAACATTAACCACATATCAGAAGAGAACAAACCAAGTGCTCTAATAATTAGCAAATAATAGCTTAAAGCTAAAAGCTAATAATACATGTACATAGTTTAATAACTAAAACTACCAAGGAGTCTTCCGGCTGCCATTTTCATCAGGGAGCTCCACAGCATTCAGTGCACGGCCTGCCGGGAGAGAGGGATCTCCCAGCAGCACTTTCACTTCTGAGCTCAGAGGTGAGATCTCCACTTTCTCTCTGGAGGGTTAACAGCTAGGAGCGCACTGGGGTATACAATCGGTGGAGCTGCTGGGACAGGAGTCTTCTGGTCACCATTTGCTCCAGGGAGCCAGGCGGCTCCACAGCCCTCTGTGCACAGACCCTGCCAGAAGAGAGCTGGTTTCCCAGGAGTACAGACACAGGCTTACAGGCCCATAGGAGGGGCAAGCTCCAGCCAGAGACAGCAAGACCAACTAACACCAGAGAAAACCAGACGGTGAAAGGCAAGCCCAAGAACCCTACCAACAGAAACCAAGGCTAATTGGCAACATCAGAACCCAGTTCTCCCACCACAGTAAGTCCCGGATAACCCAACAAACCGGAAAAGCAAGAGTTGGATTTAAAATCGCATCTCATGATGCTGATAGAGGACTTCAAGAAGGACATAAATAACTCCCTTAAAGAAATACAGGAGAACATGGGTCAAAAGATAAAAGCCCTTAAAAAGGAAACACAAAAATCCCTTAAAAAATTACAGGAAAACACAAACAAACAAGCAAAGGAACTGAACAAAACCATCCAGGATCTAAAAATGGAAGTAGAAACAATGAAGAAATCACAAAGGGAGACATCTCTGGAGATAGAAAATCTTGGAAAGAAATCAGGAGTCATAGACAAGAACAATACAACAACATACAACAAAATACAAGAGATAGAAGAAAGAATCTCAGGTGCTGAAGATACCATAGAAAGCATTGACTCAACAGTCAAAGAAAATGCAAAATGCAAAAGGCTTGTAACCCAAAACATCCTGGAAATCCAGGACACAATGAGAAGACTAAACCTAAGGATTATAGGTATAGAAGAGAGTGCAGATTTACAACTTAAAGGGCCAGTAATATCTTCAACAAAATTATAGAAGAAAACTTTCCTAACCTAATGAAAGAGATGCCCATGAACATATAAGAAGCCTACAGAACTCCAAACAGACTGGACCAGAACAGAAAGTCCTCCCGTCACATAATAATCAAAACACCAAATGCACTAAACAAAGAAAGAATATTAAAAGCAGTAAGGGAAAAAGGTCAAGTAACTTAAAAAGGCAGGTCTATCAGCATTACACCAGACTTCTCACCTGAGACGATGAAAGCTAGAAGATCCTGGGCAGATCTCATACAGACCCAAAGAGAAGACAAATGCCATCCCAGACTACTATACCCAGCAAAACTCTCAATCACCATAAATGGAGAAACCAAGATACTCCATGACAAAACCAAATTTACACAATATCTTTCCACAAATCCAGTCCTACAAAGGATAACAGATGGAAAACACCAACACAAGGAGGGAAACAACATCCTAGAAAAAGCAAGAAAGTAACCTTCAAAACAAACCCAAAAGAAAGTAACCACACAAACATAAAAATAACACCAAAAATAACAGGAAGCAACAATCACTGTTCCTTAATATCTCTTAGCATCAATGGACTCAATTCCCCAATAAAAAGACATAGACTAACAGAAGTATTTTCCATGTAAATCTTCAATTTTATCAGAAAATGTTTATAATTCCACTTTCAATCAACTTAGAAATATTTTTATGCCTACCATTTTATCTGTATAATTTTCCATGAAATAGCCAATTTTAACGTGTTTTTCTAAATTTCTTTAATTTTATCAGAAATATTTTCCATATAAATCTTCAATTTTATCAGAAAATGTTTATAATTCCACATTCAATCAACTTAGAAATATTTGTATGCCTTCCATTTGATCTGTACAATTTTTCATAATCTTCAATTTTAACATTTTTTTCTATATTTCCTCAATTTTATCAGAGATATTTTCCATGTAAATCTTCAATTTTATCAGCAAATATTTACAATTCCACTTTCAATCAACTTAGAAATATTTTTAAGCCTACCATTTTATCTGTGTAATTTTCCATGATAATCTTCAATTTTAACATGTTATTCTATATTTTTCTACAATTTTATCAGAAATATTTTCCATGTAAATTTTCTATTCTATCATAAAATACTTCTACTTCCTTTCTCAATTAATTTAGCAATATTCTTTATGTCTACCATTTTATCTGTATAATTTTCCATGAATATTGTCAGTTTCAATGTGTTTTTCTTTACATTTTTTCAATTTTGTCAAAAGTATTTTCCATGTAAATCTTCAATTTTATCATAAAATGTTTTTACTTCCTTTTTCAATAAAAAAAGAAAAAAAAACCCTAAAACCTCCATTGCTATTTCTAAGAATAAGTAGCTTAAAATGTAGTTGTGCATGTATGGCTTTTCTGTATGCATGCATGTGAAGAACAGGGTTCTAGACTGAACCTGGGACTTACTAATTGGCTGCACTGGTTAGCCAGGGAGCTTGGGATCTGCCTTTCCCACCCCTTCCTCAACTCCTAGCACTGCAGGTAGAGAGGCATACTTGCTTCTTCATACGTGGGTTCTGGGGATACAAACTCAAGTACTCATAATTGAACAAAAAGCAACACACCCACTAAGTCATGTCCTCAGCACCATATATCAGATACGTGAAGAAAGAAACTGAACGTGGTATTGAGCATGGATTCCCAGTACTAGGGTTCCTGAGGCAGAAGTTTGAGGCTAGCCTGGGATACAAATGAATCTGTGTCTCAACAAGTCCAAGGTTTTGTGACTCAATTGGTAGAGTGCTTGCCTAGCATGAAGGAGGACTGACTTCCATCCCTAGAACTGCATAAACTGGGTATGGCAGTGATGAACTCCTTTAATACCAGCACTTGGGAGGTAAAGGCAGGAAGATTAAAAATTGAAGGTCATCTTTGCCTACATATTGTATGGGGCCAGTCTGGAACACAGGAACCCTGTTTCAACAAAGCTTAATTTCCTTAAAAAGTTATTTTTTAGGCAACAATTACTTTATCCTGTGCTAGGTCTTCATATCCTCTCTCTATACCTCTCAGTAGATGATTTAGACTTATTAAAGGAAGACATATTGGCATGCAGTCAAGCTAGAAAACAGTTGCCGTTGCAGTTAACCACCTCCCAAAGGCGAGTCTATATACCTTTTCTTGTACAAAGGCCTTAAAGTTGCTAGGTAAGTAACCTGGTACTGAGCTACTAAAGTCCCAGTTCTGTATGTGTAATGCATATATTTGTGTGAATGTGTGTACCAGCATACATGTGTGTAGGTGTTCACCACCTTTCTTTTGAGAAAGGGTCTCACTATGAAGCCATAGCTAGCCTGAAACTCACTATCCTTGAATTCACAGATCCACCAGCATCTGCCTCCCTGTTTTGAGGGTTAAAGGGGTGTGCCACTACACACCGTTCACTATACTGAGACAGGTTTCTCCCTGAACCTAAAACTCTCTAATTGGCTAAAGCTGTATTCTCTAGGAGCTCTAGAAATCTGTCTGATCTAGTCTGCCTATCTCCAAGCTTTGGGGATGCCACGGGACTTTACCCTGAGTTTGGGATACCCAGGATAGCCCTGAGTTTGGAAACCCAAATTCAGATTTTCAAGCTTGCACAGCAGGCACTCTTCCATGTGGGCTATCTCCCCAATACACTTTTGTTTTTTGAGACAGGGTCTCACTCTATACTCTCCAGATGACCTGGAGTTATGTAAGCCTAGGCTAGCTTTGAACATTGCCTCCCAAGTGCTAGGATTATAGCTGTGTGTCATTACACTAAACAAACCTACACTTCCTTTTTTAAAGGGCAAGCAAGGTTTTATTGAGGAATATCTTTCCCTAATTTAAGTAGTTCTTAAGTAGCCACATTAGCATCCTTCAGAGCAGTATCCACTTAAGTGAAAAGCTAGAATGAACCTTCTGGTAAATTCTAACTCACCATTCTAGTACAGTAACTTGAAGGAATCACATGTATATGCAGGTTATTTAAAATCACTAAAGTGACCAGAGAACCACAGTTTTATTTGACCCAGGAAACTGTCCTCTGTTCAGTTTAATGAATGGCAAGCAGTGAGTGGACTCCAGCCTCCAAGATCTTTAATTGAGATTTGTTCTTGAGAATTAAACAACAGAACTCACATGGTAAATATCTTCAAAATTTATAATTGATCTAGAGACTTAGAAGCCAACCAAGACAAAGAAGGCAGGAAGAAGGAACAGAACGCAGTTATACTTTCACAAAAGCAGAAGCAGGAATCCCAGCCAGTCACTTAATAAAGGTTGGTCTTTTTCATGATCTTAAGAAACTCTTCCTCGTTCACTTCCCCGTCGCCATCACGATCAGCTTCATCGATCATTTCCTGCAGCTCTTCGTCTGTGAGGCTTTCCCCCAGCTCGTTGGCCACACGTTTGAGGTTTTTGAATGAAATTTTCCCAGTTTCGTCGTCATCAAACAACCTGAAAGCCTTCAGGATTTCCTCTTTGGTATCTTTCTCGGCCATCTTCTGAGTCATCACAGCCAAGAAGTCATTGAAGCTGATCTTTCCTGTGGCCTCTTTGTCCACTTCTGAAATCATTTTCTTCATCTCTTCCTTCCTGGGTTCAAAGCCGAGTGCTCTCATGGCCACTTTCAGCTCCTTCACATCGATGGTCCCACTCCCATCAGAATCAAAGAGGTCAAACGCTTCCCGAACTTCTTGCTTTTGATCTTCAGTGAGTTCAGGCTTAGGACCCACCTTTCTCTTGTAGCTGGTGGAGGCCACGTTTGACTTCCTGAAGGTGGACGCCATCTTCCACCACAGTTGGGTCCTTAACTGTGTCCTGACATCGCGCGTGTGTGAGCTGCTGCTGTTAGTGCTGTTAGTGCGCAGGCGCCAGCACCTGCACCTGCGCCTGCGCCTGCGCCTGCGCCAGCCCCTATGCGCCTACTACCTGGGCCACATAGCCCCAAACCATCAATGAGATCTTATTTACATTATAACCCAGTTTCCTCCATTTGTCATTCAATTTCCATGAGTTAATACCTGCTGGCAAGAAACTTGCTGTAGCTATTGTTGTCTCTATAATTCTTCGGAACATTCAGCTCTTTCAAGGCCATAGGCTTCTGCAGTGCCTGTGTATATGTATTTGAAAATCCTCTGTTCCTTTTCCATACTAATTAAAAGGACAGATGTGGGGTAATCAAGTTTGAGTTTGACCACTTGGTATTAAATTCAAATAAGAAGGAAGACCATTAAATGACACACCATGTGTTCTACTAGACATGATTAGAAAACAGGTAAGATGGAAGTACTTAGGTGTAAAATTTGAGGAAGTTTGTCTCCAGTTTAACCATAATAAAATTTCCCAGAAGTTTCTAAAATATGACATGTAATATCCAGTATAATTCACTTCTAGTACCTGGGTTTTTGTTGTAATTTCATTCAGTAGGCTTTTGACTTCAACAGATGAGGGTGAAATATTCTGGTATGTATTTTAAAAATCCTAGCAATGTGTTTACTCTCACTTTTTATTCACTTCAGGTTGTACAGAACCCCACATGCAGGTAGAAACAATCACTAAGGAAGAAGGTATCTTTAGGGGCAAACTATATTTACAAGGGAGACATCTTCCTTTTTAGCTCCATCTGGAAATTTACAGGAGAAACATTTAAGGAAACAGTCAAGGTCACCTAAAGTTAACCTTTGCTCTTAAAATCCTAAATCAAATGCATGAAAATTACATGTCCACCATCTTTCCTTTGAAGCCTGTGAAACATGACCTTAAATTGAACATGCCCAGTGATGGACACCTTACACCAAGCAAGCTCAGAAGTGCCTCCAATGTCTCCTTTCTTATATGAGTATGTGTAAGCTTCTAAAATAAAACTCCTACACTTTATTTGATGGGCTTCTTGTTTTGCAGATAATGTCAATGTTCTCCTTAGGTGCTATAAGTAATCTTTCTGAACACTTTTTTTTCTTTTTTTTTATTAGATATATTCTTTATTTACATTTCAAACGATTTCCCCTTTCCTGGATCCCCCCTCCCTGAAAGTCCCGTAAGCCCTCTTCCCTTCCCCTGTTCCCCAATCAACCCCTTCCCGCTTCCGTGTCCTGGTATTCTCCAACACTGCTGCACTGAGCCTTTCCAGGACCAGGGGCTTCTCCTTCCTTCTTCTTGGGCATCATTTGATATGTGAGTTGTTTCTTGGGTATTCTGAGCTTCTGGGCTAATATCCGCTTATCAGTGAGTTCATACCATGTGTGTTTTTTTTTGTGATTGGGTCACCTCACACAGGATGACATTCTCCAGTTCCACCCACTTGCCTAAGAATTTCATGAATTCATTGTTTTTAATAGCTGAATATATTCCATTGTGTAAATATGCCACATTTTCTGTATCCATTCCTCCGTTGAGGAACATCTGGGTTCTTTCCAGCTTCTGGCTATTATAAATAGGGCTGCTATGAACATAGTGGAGCATTACATGCTGGAGAATCCTCTAGGTGTATGCCCAGTAGTGGTATAGCAGGGTCCTCCGGTAGTATTATGCTGAGTTTTCTGAGGAACCGCCAGACTGATTTCCAGAGTGGTTGTACCAGTTTGTAATCCCACTAGCCGTGGAGGAGTGTTCCTCTTTCTACACACTTTCATCTTGTCATGCTAGTAGGTTTCACACACATCTAGAGAAGAACACATTGTATTCAGTCGCAGTTGTCCCTCTCTGACTGCAGACAAAGAAGCTGGTGATTCAGCATATGTGGAGACCTAAAATTGTCTTTTGAAGTTAAAGGGAAGTTCTGGGAACCAAAGAAACAAGAGAAAAGTGGAAGCTTTTTAGGAAAGAAAGAAAGAAAGAAAGAAAGAAAGAAAGAAAGAAAGAAAGAAAGAAAGAAAGAAAGAAGTTACCTAGCAAATGCAGATAGCTGACTTTTAATTTTTAGTATTCTTTAACCCCCTCAACCCCAAATTTATATTTACCAGTATTTGATCTGTACAACAGATGACATGGAGATTTTTTATTCCGGAGTTTCCGTATCCCAGGTGCCCAGAACAGTGCTTGACACACTGAAGGTATATTGCTATCCATTGACTTCATGCATAATTAATATTGATCCTAAAATACCTTCTAAGTCAGCAAATTAAAGGAGGTGATTCAAAAGACCCAATAATACTAGGACTATTTTACAAAACTGTGTTTTGTTTTGTTTTGAAATTGTGGTTCAATGCTGATTATATGGTATGTTTAGAAATTTTGTTTAATTTTTTGATTTTCCTGGAGTCAGATGCAGGATTGCATCTATGCTGTGAAAGTATTCTCCACTGAACCTCAGTCTAGCATTTCATGGCATGTTTAGCTGGCCAAAACTTACTACCTTCCCCAGTTACAGTAGACACAGGTCTTAGGTATAGGGGTTTTCAAAGCAAAATAAAGCGTATTTGGTCCCTTCACTCTCCTCCATTTCCTGCATTTATTGCATCTTCTTTCAACTCTACATCTTATTATCTCTGTGGATTTGATGAAATCATCTTATCCCCTTCATGACATCCCTATCTCTCATTTGAAATACCATACTACAATTACCTAATGTATTTTTAGTTTAAAAACCCAGAAAAAACTCCAGGGGCACTTTCCTAATGGGACTATACAGGACTGGGTACTAGCAGATCAGACTTCAGGTCCTTCCAGACTTGCATTTCCTTTGGCAGCCATTCCTTTGCCTAAATTTAAGACAAGCTGTGATGTGTTGAGAAAAACTAAAGGCTAAAAGCTGTCATATAGAGACGAGAGACACCCTCGTCTACAAAGTGATATCCATGGCTACATGAGAAAGCCTGTCTTGAAAGCAAACAAACAAATTAAAATAAAAACAATTAAAAAGTTCATCTAAACTGAGAAAGCCTGTATGTATGTATGGGCATCATATTCATGCTTGGTGCCCATGGAAGGGGTTAGATCTCCCTAAAGTGGAGTTACAGATAGTTGTGAGTTACGATAGTTGTGGGTGATAGGAGCTGAACCCAATTGTAAGAGCAACAAATGTTCTCTACTACAGAAATATACTTTTTTGTATGAACATTATGAAGTAAAGTTCCCAGAAAAAAAAGCCACACTTTTGTTAAGGCTTCTACAAAGCTGGTTGACTGATTAGAACTTTGTGGTTTGTAGAGTTAGAATATAGCAGATCTATGGCCAAATTGTCTTGGGCTATCTTTAATATGTATCTATTCTCATTTTATTTCTGTTGCTGTGATTAAAAAAAAAACACCCTAACAAAAAGCAAGTCAGGGAAGAGAGGTTTTAGCTCACGATTTCAGGCTACAGTACATCATTTCAAGGAATTTAAGGTTCCAAGAACTTGAAACGGCTAGTCCCATCCATAGTCAAAATCAGAGAGATAATGAATGTATGCATGCTAACTAGTACTCAACTTGCTTTCTCTGTTCTGATTCAGTGCAGGATAAGAAATGGTGCTGCCAACAATGACCAGGTCTTTCTACCTCAAATAGTATATTTGACAACCCCCCACAGACATGTCTGCAGACCAACCTTATCTAGATAACCCTTTCTTGAGATTCTCTTCCCAGACTGTTCTAGATTGTGCCAACCTGACAAAACTAAGAACCATAGTGCATGAAATAGCCAATCATTGTCCCCCTTTGTATCTCAACATCTCTGTGACCATAAGCTAAAACCTCCTAACAGAGAGCTAACGTCTGCCAACCCAAGAGCTAAAAGTGCCATCAGGTGGCAACTGAAACCTAATACCCAGATAGTTTCCTGCTTCTTTGTAACCAGTCTACCTGTTCCCATCTGTATTTGAGAAATGACTTGATGTCTGTACTGGCTGGTTTTGTGTGTCAACTTGACACATGCTGGAGTTATCACAGAGAAAAGAGCTTCAGTTGGGGAAGTGTCTCCATGAGATCCAGCTGTGGGGCATTTTCTCAATTAGTGATCAAGCTGGGAGGGCCCCTTGTGGGAGGTACCATCTCTGGGCTGGTAGTCTTGGGTTCTATAAGAGAGTAGGCTGAGCAAGCCAGGGGAAGCAAGCCAGTAAGAAACATCCCTTCATGGCCTCTGCATCAGCTCCTGCTTCCTGACCTGCTTGAGTTCCAGTCCTGACTTCCTTTGGTGATAAACAGCAATTTGGAAGTGTAAGCTGAATAAACCCTTTCCTCCCCAACTTGCTTCTTGGTCATGATGTTTGTGCAGGAATAGAAACCCTGACTGAGACAAATTGGTACCAGCATAGTGGGGTATTCCTGTGTCAACCTGACCATGTTTTGGGGTAGGACTGTGGAAAGACTTTGGAACTTTGGGCTAGAAGATCTATTGGGTATTAAGAGCTCTGTGGAATGTTGTGTAGGAGCTTACAAAATAATGTTGAAGAATAGTGCAAAGATGGAGGCCTGACTTGTGAAAATTTCAGAAGGAAGATTAAAGACTCTTATCAGGGCCATGTTTTGATTGTGAAGATTCTGTGGTTTTGGTTAGCTGGGGCTGAAGAATCAGCTGTGATTAACAAGATACCAGAACCACTAAAGCAAACCTTTGTGTTACTGGGACCATTGATGCTGGTTAGCTGGAGCTAAGAAATTAGCGGTGATTAAGAAGAGACCAGCATCACTGAGGTGAAATCTTCTGGGAAGTGTTTTCTGAGAGCACAGAGGCTGTGTTCCAGAGATAGCCAAGGTTGTACCTTGTGCTGTGGCTGGACTTGGTACTGTGTAAGAGTCACACAGGTGGTACTGGTTTTGAAGGCATGAAGGGGTCATGAAGAACAGCTGAGACTTGGCACTGTGAGAGGCTGTGGAAGGCCATTGGTGAAGGTACAGCCTCAGTTGCAATTGATGGCCCAGGACTGAAGGGGTCTTGCATAGGAGTTGAGGCTTGGCACCATGAAGAGACCCTATGAGAGGCTATTAGTGAAGACTAGTTACAGTAGAAGAGAACAGTGTTTTGGAGATGCCAGTACCATGAGATGACCACCAAGAACAGCAGCAGCAGTGGAGTACAGGCAGATAGAGCCTAGAAGACAAGGTGTGTGCTACAAAGGACAGAGCTGGAGAAGTGACCCAAGTCCTTGGAGGAGCCCGGAAGATCGTGAGTTCAATTCCAGACATTGAACCATTGGAGTTTGAGTTTTGCTTTTGATTGTGACTGTGCCCTGATACTTCTCCCTCTTGAAGGAAGAAAGCATTTCAGTGGAGCCCACAGTTAAGAGACTTTGAGTTTTTAAAAGACTTTGAATTTTAAAAGATATTGGACATTTTAAAGGGATTGAACTTTTTATTTTTTATTTTTATTTTCTAAGTTTTTTATTTACATTCCAAATGATTTCCCCTTTCCCGTTTCCTCCCTCACTGAAAGTCCCTTCCCTCCCTCTGTTCCCCATTCAACCCCCTCTTGCTCCTCTGTCCTGGCATTCCCATACATCCAGTCTTTCCAAGACCAGGGGTTTCTCCTGCCATCTTCTTGGAAATCTATTGATATGCAAATTGTGTCTAGGGTATTCCGAGATTCTGGGGATTGAGCTTTTAATATCTAAAGACTGTGGGACTTTAAAGTTATTTAGATCTTGGGGATGAATAAGAAAGAATTATTTCCATACTGGAAGATGTCACTATTAACCCTTTGAGGCTTAATAGTGATGTGTTTGTGTGTCAAGTTGACAAGGGGTCAATTGTACTGGCCCATGCACAAGGCTTTCCATGCACAGGGCTTCCCATGCACAGGGCTTCCTATGCACAGGGAAGAAGGCTGTCTGAGACAGCCTTTTCATTCCCCCCCCCATAGTCCTTCTGTGTCTGTCTCTGTGTATTGTTTGTGCTTTTTGTTCATAAAAATTTTTCTTTCATTCCTAAGATAGTACAAGCACAAAGCACCCCACTGGTTCAGGTCCTGAACCATTTTAAGGACTTTTGCCGAGACTTGGGTTTGGTTGTTCATCCTTGCAAATTAACCATCTTTTGCAGGAATGAATGGCCCACCTATGGCCTGACTTTCCATCTTCCAATCATTTATAGGGTGACCGTTTAGTTTATGAGGCCTGGGGCCACCTAGACCAAGTGCCATATATCATCAAGTGGCAATACCTGGTTGAGAAGCCTCTGTTTGGATGAGACCTCTTTTTGTTATGTGCTTCGCCACTCCACACACTTCTTCCTCTAAAGAAGAGTCAGCCTTGTCCCCTGCCTTGCTCCCCCTTTCCTCTCCAGATGAGGATCTCAGTCTTCCTCCTCATGTTCATGTTCTTGCTCCTACAGCTGCTGCCCCTGCTCAGCCAGCACAGGCAGAGGGAGGAACAGCCCATGACTCCCCTGATTCTCCTGACTCTCCTGACTTCACTTGGAGTCCACCTCACATTCGGGCCCATATTGCCCAGAGGGCAGACTCTACTACAGCCTTACCCCTCCGGGCTATAGGATCCCTAGATGCTCAGAGGAGACAGTTCATGACATATGTGTCACTTGCCAGTAATGATCTTTATAATTGGAAGCTGCAGAACCCCCCATTTTTTAGAAAGATCATCAGCTCTCACAGGTCTTCTAGATTCGATCATGCTGACTCAGCTGCCCACCTGGGACTGTCAGCAACTGCTCCAGGTCCTCGTCACAAGAGAGGAGAGAGAGAGAGGATCCTGGGAGCCACCCAGAAAGACATTTTGAAGCCTATAGGACCTACACTTCTTTTGACCCAGAAGCCAGAGAGCACCAGTCAGCTATGAACATGCCTTTTGTTAACCAAGCTGCCCCTGACATCCATTGGAAGCTTCAGCCACTGAATGGCTTTGCAGCCTGCCTCTGGCACCCAAAAACCAGCCCCTATTTGCCTTTAAATGGCAAGACTTGAAGAGAGGCTTCAAGGGACAATTGACTTGGGGATGCCTGCCTCAAGGATTTAAAAACTCACCTACCATCTTTGAAGAGGCACTGTGTGAGGAGGTGATTATTGGTGGGCCCACCCCCAAATAACTGTGCTTCAGTATGGAGATGACATCCTGATTGTGGGCTCTCGACCTGGAGACATGTCAGGAGGCCACATGAGACCTGCTACAGGAGCTGAGTCAACTTGGCTACTGAGTATCTGCTAAGAAGGCCCAGCTTTGTCAACTTAAGGTCACCTATCTGGGGTACATATTCAAGGGGGCAGTCAACACATGCTGTCAGACACCTAAAAGCAAACCATCCTTAGTATCCCATAACCAGAAGGCAAGTACAGGAATTTCTGGAATCTGCCTGGTTTTGTCGACTTTGGGTGCTAGAGTTCACTGAGATAGCCAAACTGTTATATGAGGCCACCAGGAGTCAAGAAGACAAAATAGAATGGATCCCTGAGACGGTATCTTAGTTAGGATTTTACTGCTGTGAACAGACACCATGATCAAGGCAAGTCTTATAAATGACAACATTTAATTGGGTCTGGTTTACAGGTTCAGAGTTTCAGTCCATTGTCATCAAGGCAGAAGTATGGCAGCATCCAGGCAGGCACGGTGCAGGAAGAGCTGAGGGTTCTACATCTTCATCCAAAGGAAGCCAGGAACAAACTGGGCATCCTCAGGCATCTAGGAAGAAGATCTCCAAGCTCATCCCCACAGTGACATACTTACTCCAACAAGGTCACACCTTCTAATAGTGCCACTCCCTGGGACGAGCATATACAAACCATCACAGATGGACATGACTTTTAAGACTCTAGGAAGAGCCTTATTGGAGGTGTCAGCCTTGGCCCTCCTAGACATTCACAAAGCTTTCCACATATATGTGGATCAGAGAAAGAGGATAGCAAAGAGGGTGCTCATCCAAACTTTTGGACCATGGAAAAGACTTGTGGTTTGTTTATCTAAAAAGCTGGACCCAATGGCCAAAGGATGGCCAGTCTGCCTCTGAATCATAGATGCCACTGCCCTGATAGTCAAGGATGCTACAAAATAGCCATGGGGAAGGAACTTGTCATCATCCCCCACGCTATTGAGAGGACCCTCAAGAATCCACCCAACCGGTGACTATCAAATGCCATACTAGTGCACTTTCAGCCTCTACTTTTGAATCCCCCTCAAATAATAACCCATCATCTACCCTAAATCCAGCCACCCTGCTTCTGACCCATCCTCAGACATGCAGCATGTTTGCTTTAGTTCCGGGGCATGTCCAGAACATTATGCCAAACTTGACTGACATACCCTGGCCAGATGCAGAATGTATCTACTTCATGGATGGGAGTAGATTCATACAGAATGGAATCAGATATGCAGGGGCAGCATTAAAAGACTTGGACTCTGTTATTTCAGGAACTGTTTTGACACTGGGAACTTCAGCCCAGAAAGCTGTATTAAAGGCTCTAACCCAGGCTTTAAAAGTGGCAAAAGGAGCCATAGCTAACATTTACAGCAGATGGGATTATTGACCACTGAACAAAAAAAAAAAAAAAAAACCATCAAAAATAAGGAACGAATACTTGCTTTATTGGAGGCATTATGGCTTCCTCTCAAAGTGGCCATAATTCATCACTCCAGGCATTAGAAAGGGACATCAGAAGTAGCCCAAGTGAACAGGCTAGCTGATAAAGCCAAAAGAGGTAGTCCAGGCTTCCACTGCCAACATCCTTGTAGTTTTGCTGCCCCCTGCATTCCCAGCCATCATTTGATTTACTGCTGAAGATGTCAGGTGAAATGCCAAGGAGTTTACAGAAGAGACTGATGGTTGCTGACCTTTGAAGGCTGTACCATCATAGCTACCAAGGAGTTTGCTAAGCAACTCATCCATCAGATTCATCAAGCTTCCCACCTGGTCACCAAAAGATGAAGGAATTGTTGTGAGGAGCAAGGTACAAAATATTTGACTTAAGACACTTGGTTGATCAGGTTATCTCAGACTGTGCCACCTGTCAGGCTGTGAACTAGGTGACAAAGTCTGGATTAAGAGACATAACCACAAGACACTGGAACCTCGCTGGAAAGGACCTCATACCATGATCCTGACCACCTGATCCTGGCTGTTAAGGTGAATAGGATCAGGACATGGATACACCACTCCCATGGTAAGCCTGCCAGGAAATAGACAATCCAGCTGTTGAGGTCCCAAAGGGAGAGACTTCCAGGTAAACTGTCACAAGAACAATGGAAGGTCACCCCACAACCTGTTGATCTGCTAAAACTGCAACTCCAATGCTCCTGATCCTACTTGCTTGCTGCTTACACTTTGCTGCACCAGTCACTAGCCCCCTTACTGTCTGGGTACCCCAAGTGGGCAATGCAACAACCTTGTCATCACGTTCACATTGGCTGGCAAGAAGACCAATTGAACTGCTGGTTCTTAATTCCTCTCTTCCAGGACTTAACACAGAACTGTTGGTTACTGAACAGAGACTATGCATTGGAAATAAGGTACCCCTAGCTTATTCCCACCTCTGCAGCCACACTGTAACCCCTACTATTGCAGAATACATGCTACCCCTAGAGAATGCTTGGTGGGCTTGTGCCTCGGGGCTTACTGCATGCATTTATGGCCTGGTTGTAAATATGACTGAGAATTTTTGTGTTCTAATACAGCTTGTACCCAGAGTGACTCTGGGGAGGATGTCTTCAACCAGCTAGTACTTCCAAACAATCGAGTTAAAAGTGTGGCCATTTCTGCCGTTACTAGGTTCTCTCCTTGGCATAGGGCTGGCTGGAGCTACTAATATAAGGACCTCAGGCCTACAAGGTCCTATGGATGGCTATATATATATATATGAGATGGAAAAGACCATCACAGTTAGGAACCCTAAGGGCTTTTTCCAGTCCCACACCCTCCTTACATCTCCTTCCTGCCTGGGGTCAAGGTTAGGCCAAGCTCCATTCTCCACCCATAGGAACATTCTTGAGTAAAAAAAAATTCTCAGAATGTATTGATTGATAGTTAACTGACCCTCTGGAAAGTCCCAGGTAGAGTTCAAATGCATGTCATGCTTGCCAGCCAGTAGATTTAAAGGTCAATATACTTAGCCAATAAATTTGAACTATAACCTTGCTAATGTAACCTGTGCGTCTAAAAAGTATAAAAACTGCTTTTAATAGCCATTTGGGGTCACCTTCTTATCCCTTACCTAGAAGGACTGATTGAGGGTTGACTCTGACAAGACAGAAAATAAACTTCTTGCTTTTGCATCGATTTGCATCTCACTTGGGGATATCTCAAAGTAAGTACCACTGACTGAGGGTCAGAGTTTTACAACAGTCCATGGGATTCTCTATCCTCCTTGGCAGAAGTAGTCTAAAAAAACAGAAGATGCCTAGACTTGCTGTTCCTCCAGCAAGGAGGACTCCGTGCAGCCTTAGGTGAGGAATGTTGTTTCTATGCTGACCACTCAGATGTGGTCAAAGAATCTATGACCTTAGTCAGAAAGAGACTACAAGACAGAAGAATATGTTAGCTTTGACTTGTGGTCCTTGCATAATCAATGCTTTAGTTTTAGTTAGGTTTGTTAAGAAATGGATTTACTCTCAAACAACAATACCAGCCCATGGAAACATCTCGAGGATTCAAGATGGCCCATTACTGAAAGGGGGGAATGAGAAGGCTAGGCTGATTCCATGACAGGCTTCAAATTGGCAGTTCAGGAGAAGAGGCCTATATCTCTGTTCCTAAGAACTGAGTAAGTCCAGGCAAGCCCAGGCAAGTCAGTTATTAGGAAGAAAAAAACCCAGAGACTTCATGCAGCTAGTTAGAAACTGCCCTGCCATCTGGTCTGAGGCAAGGAAAATGGGTCAGAAGCAATAGTTTCCAGACTTTCCCAGCAAGAGTTTTCAGCCCCCAGGCCAGGTAGTGGTTCTGGTGAAATGTCCCTAGAGATGGACTCAACATATTAAGATAAAGGTCACCTACCCCAGCATTCCCCTAATATGCTTTAAATCAGGCCTTCAAGCTCACATTGGGGTCTCTCTATTTTGATAATGGGAGACTGCAACATGCTGGACTTCTATAAAAATAAAACACTCCTTGTGTTTCATACTATTTGAGTCTGGGGTATCATTCTTCAGCAAATCATGAACACTTACATCATCAAATATCATCTAAGGCCTATAGGAGAGATTCTTCGGTCTTGTTGTGACCTACCTCTCTGATATTTCTACCAGTGTATTTTTCTAATGCCTCGATTTATGACTTTCTTTGCCCGTCTACAATAAAACTCCGTGGATCCCTACTATACTGGAGCCTCTGCATTTCCTGGGCCATGGTCACTCAGATTTGGCTCCAGAATAAACTAGTTTATTCTCTTTGAGGCAAGGGATGTGGTTTTTGTACCAATGCCTGCCTCTGCCTACTGAGTGCTGGGATTAATAATTTGAGCCATCATACCAGCCCTTCCTCTTCAGTTTTTGAACTTGGAATTTCAGATCAGCTCATACAAAGCATTGCTTTGGTAGGAAGACTGAAAAAAAAAACCAGAATCAATGTTGACATCTTCTCAACAGACTCATGACTCTAATTCTAAGGTTCTCAGAGGCTCCACCAGATACAGGGAGCTGGCAAGATACAGAAAAGAAAGTCCTAAGAGTGCCTAGGCTGTGTGTGCGTGTGCGTGTGCGTGTGCGTGTGCGTGTGCGTGTGTGTGTGTGTGTGTGTGTGTGTGTGTTTGTAAGCTGTTCTGATGTACCCACTTTCATTGTCCAAGAGTCTTGAAACTTCAGCTTGGAAGCCTGACTGAGGCTGTGAATAGCAGAGAATTTTCAATTAGCAGAAGTTGAAAGGTCAGAGGCCCATGGGGGAGTCAGGTAACAGAAAAAGCCCTGTGGGTTGCTGATAAGGACATTTTTAAGGATTAGCAGTGACCTGGGGAGTGTGTGCCTTTTTCAAAGATATTAAAAATCCAAATTAAAAACCACAAAGGAAAGCACTGTGCAGACAGGAAAACAGGGCAGGCTAAGTTGGGCCTGTGATTGTGTTTACCCAATCTTTGTGATGCTCATTTCTGCTGTGGTTCAATTAGTGATGACACTTCTCAGAAACAAAGCTATAGACAGGAACATTAGCTGAGGGTTGACATGCTGACATATTATGTTCCCTGCTCCAGATGGAGGCTTTTATTTTGGGGATATTGAAAAATTCCATTGCCCTTTGGGGGGAGTGACAATTGGGATCATCCAGAAATTAAAGTGATTACCTTCTGCACCATAGCAAGGATCATAAACACTGTACATGTCCTCAAGCGTTGTATGTGAAAGCAGTACTAGATAAAATATGTAGCTAGCACTCCTAAATAAATAAAAACTCTGCATAGGGCAGACAAGGAAACTGCCACTATTGACTCAGGCTAGCATCTTTCTTCTGCCAGGATAAATAAATGTGAAAGGTCTAAATTGGAACACACAGCCAAGAAGCTAGACCATAACCTGCTTTATTTTCATTGCAATTTTTTACTTTTTCTGTGTTTTTGAGATAGAGTTTCATACTATAGTTCAAGTTAGCCTAGAACTATTTAGGCCAGGATGGCCTTGAGCTCAAGACAATCCTCCTGCCTCAGCCTCTTCATGCTGGAATCACAGATATGTGACACCAGACTCGGCTACTTTTGTGATAATAGATAATTTTGATAATAGATAATCTAATGAACCAAATATATTTTTAAAGATTCTATTATTTTTAGTTACGTGTATTGTGTTGGTATGTGCATATGAATGCTGCTTTTTACAGAGGTTAGAGGATTTGAGTCGCCCCAGAAATGGAGTTATAGGTTGTGCCAGAAATTGAACTCAAACCCTGTGCAAAGACAACACCTGCTCTTAACCATGGAGTCATCTCTCTGATCCAAGCCAGATCTCTTCTTTACACCACATTTATTTGTTGAATGTGGACAGGGTTGTCAAGGTGCATGTGTGGAGATTAGAGGACAACTTTTAGGAGTGAATCTGTCCTTCCACCATTTGGGTCACAGGGACTTAACTCAGGGCATCACGCTGGGTGGTAAATATGTTTAGACACTTTAAACCTTTGTTCCTTGGTTTGTTTTTTTTTTTTTTTTGTCATTAGATTTTTTTTATTATTATTTATTTTATTTTTTTTTAATTTACATTCCAAATCACTTCCCCTTTCCCGTTTCCTCCCTCCCCGAAAGTCCCATAAGCCCCCTTCCCTCCCTCTTTTCTCCATTCAACCCCCTCTCGTTACTCTGTCCTGGCGTTCCCCTACATCCAGTCTTTCCAGGACCAGGGGTCTCTCCTTCCATCTTCTTAGAAATCTATTGATATGCGGATTGTGTCTAGGGTATTCCGAGATTCTGGGTCAATATCCCCTTATCAGTGACTGCATACCATGTGTGTTCTTTTGTGATTGGGTTACCTCACTAACGATGATATTTTCAAGATCTGACCATTTGCCTAGGAATTTCGTGAATTCATTGTTTTTAATTGCAGAGTAGTATTCCATTGTGTAGATATACCACATCTTCTGAATCCATTCCTCCGTTGAGGGACATCTGGGTTCTTTCCAGCTTCTGGCTATTATAAATAAGGCTGCTATGAACATAGTGGAGCATGTGTCCTTATTGCATGCAGGTAAAGCCTCTGGGTATATGCCCAGGAGTGGTATAGCCGGATCCTCCGGGAGTGTCATGCCCAGTTTTCTGAGGAACCGCCAGACTGCTTTCCAGATGTACATGGTAAGAGACATCATGACCACAGCAATTCTTATAAAGGACAACATTTAATTGGGGCTAGCCGACAGGTTCAGAGGTTCAGTCCATTATCATTATGAGCAGGAAGCATGGCAATGTCTAGGTAGGCATGGTGCTGGGGGAGCTGGGAGTTCTACCTGTCGTTCTGAAGGCAACTAAGAGAAGAATAGCTTCTACGCAGCTAGGATGAGGATTTTTTATTTATTTATTATTAAATATAATCTTCATTTACATTTCAAGTGGTAAAATCTTTCCTAGATTCCCCCCTCCCCGAAACTCCCCAACCTCTCCTCCCACTCCTTGCCTCCAAGTATATGCCCCTCCACTCGACCCACTCCTACTCCCCCCCCCCATTTCCCCTTGTTGGGGCATCTATTTAGCCTTCACCTGACCAAGGACCACTCCTCTCACTGATGCCCAACAAGGCATTCCTCTGCCACATTTTTGGCTGGAACCATGTGTACACCTTGGTTGATGGTTTAGTCCCTGGGAGTCCTGGGGCGTCTGGGTGGCCAACATCATTGTTCTTCCCGTGGGGCTGTAAACCCCTTCAGCTCCTCCGGACCACCCGCAAACTCCTCCATTGGGGACCCCACGCCCAGTCCAATGGTTGGCTGCTAGCATCTGCCTCTGTATGTGTAAGGCTCTGGCAGGGCCTCTCCGAAGACAACCATGGCATGCTCCTTTAGATATGCGCTTCTTGTCATCCATAGTAGTGTTGGGGTTTGGTGACTGTTTATAGGGTGAATCCTCAGGTAGGGCACTCTCTGGGTGGCCTTTACTTCAGTCCCTGCTCCACACTTTGCCTCCATTATTGCTCCTGTAAGTATATTGTTCCCTTTCTCAGAGGAACCCGAGCACCCCCACTTCAGTCCTCTTTCTTCTTGAGCTTCCTGTGGTCTATGAATTGTAACTTGTTTATTTTGAGCTTTTGGGCTAACATCCACTTATCAGTGAGTGCATACCATGTGCATTCTTTTGTGATTGGGTTACCTCGCTCAGGGTGACACTTTCTAGTTCCATAGGATGAATGCCCACATCCACACATCCACAGTGACAAACTTCCTCCAACAAGGCCATACCCATTCCAACAAGGCAACACCCCCAAAAGTGCCATTCCCTGGGCCAAGCATATTCAAACCACCACAGTAACTTCCTCCTTTCTACTTCTCTACTTATCTGGGTCACTTGGGAGTTGGACTGGCTTGCACATTGTAGATGTTCATTTAATGTGAATTAGGAACATCAAATATAGTTCTTATTTCTGTATAAATTTCTCTAGGTTAACTTCATCCAAATTGTAGCAGCATATAATGACTGAAAATTAAATGATGCGTATAACAACCCCTACCTCCATCTGATGTCTGTTTATATCAAAACTTTGATTTTTTTTGAGACAGGGTCTTGCTTTGTTACACAGGCTCACTTCACCCTGTATCTGCCTGCCTCTGCCTTCTAACTGGGGTTATAGTCATATACTACCATGCACAATGGTTCTTCAATTTTTTAAGTAGCAAAATCACACTATTTGAGACTCGATGTATAATAGTAACTATAAAGATATAAACTGTAAAACAAGTTCTGCAGTTTGACTACAGAACAGTTTCCTTTATCTTCTGGTTGGATAGAGTGTGCTGAACTGAAAAACCATATTTAAGTTCCTCTAGAGGTGCTGATATGTTTTCTCCATTGAAGAAATAAGCCAGTCCAGGTGAATGAGAAGTAAAACAGGCAGGTTTATTTGGAAATGTACTCCCAGGTGAGTTCACTGGGCTCAGGGGAGGAAACTGGAAAAGTCAAAAGCAGACTGAGGTATGAAAGATTTTTATAGACTGCAGGGGGCAGGGGCTTGAGTGGCTAGTGACTTCAGTTAATGGGGGTTGGAACAGCTATTGGGAATGACAGGAATGTGGGAATGGGCTTTTTGGCACCTTTAATGTTCTGAAAATTTCTGAGTGTCGGGGTTGGAGAGAGAGGGAGAAATAGAATTTGCTGGACTATGCAGGGTGAGGGGGCCAAGCTGGGGACTCCAACTGAACAGGGGTTTCCAGGGCTTAGCAGAAAGAAAGTTGAACAAGGCAGAAAAAGTCAGACAAATTACTCATGATGATGTCACTTAAGGTGGTGCAACATGACAAAGGAAGAAGAATTCTGCTTAACCTTTCTGAAGGTTGTCCTATGATCTCTATATATGAGCTGTGGAACATATGTACCTGCCCCCATATACACAAATAAATGTAATAAATTTTTAACAACAAAAAAAGGTGGAGAATGATTAAGGAAAACACCCAACGTCAACCTCTGGCCTCCACATGCATATGTATGTATGTTTGTGTATTGTGTGTGTGCATGCATGTATGCAAGAGAGAGAGAGAGAATAAATCTAATCATTATTGGAAATGGTTTGCCATATATTGTTTAGGGTTCTTACACCTACATGTACAGTTTACCTATATTTTTATTCTAATGTCCTAATCAAGTTTTGGTATTATCATGAGTAAGTGTCATAATATGAATCCAAGAATATTCTTTGTATATAATCCAAAAATGTTATAAAAATTGAAGTTATTTAATACTTGAATGTTTGGTATTCATACCCCAGCATGGTGACATATGCCTTTAAACCCAGTGTATGGCAAGTAGAGGTAGGCAGATTTCTATGAGCTCAAGGGCAGTCTAGTCTACCCAGTAAGTCTCAAAAAGCAAAGTTGAAAAATTAAAAACATGATTTAATAGCATTGTATAAAATTTTATGACAATAAATTTCAATTCCTAAGTGAAACATGCAAATTACCAAATGTGAGTAATTAAAACTATCTCAAAATGCAACAGGAAATCCTAACAGGGTATGGTGGATTATATCTGTAATTCCATCACTGGGCAGGTTGAGGCAGAAGGATTGCCAAAAATTCAACGCCACCTGGATTCCATAGTGAGTTCTAGGCTGCAAAGTGAAATTCTGTTAACAAAAGACAAAACAACAACAACAAAACCAACTATTTTACATACATTAAAGAAACTGAATAATAAAAAAGATGATAAAAAATTTAAGACCATAAACATTGAATTCACAAAATAATTGAAGTAATTCAAAGTCCTTTCCTCAAGAAAACAAAAAACAATAAGACTTCATGAATGCTAAGTACCTCATCAACTAAGCTACCTCCCGGCCCCTCTACAAGGATTGCTATATCTCATCATTTTTCCTGCTGTTAACAAAAACCTTAGCTTGTTTTCTCTCTCTCTCTTTTTTTTAAGATTTGTTTATTTATTTATGTGAGTATACTGTTGCTGTCTTCAAACACACCAGAAGAGTGCATCAGATCCCATTACAAATGGTTGTGAGCCACCATGTAGTTTCTGGGAATTGAACTCAGGATCTTTGGAAGATCAATCAGTACTCTTAATCACTGAGCCATCTCTCTAGCCCCTTAGCTTGTTTTCTTAGCTTGTAATCAGATTTGCCATATATTTAGTGATTTTATTGTTGGCTAATAGTTAATTTTTGTAGATCATTTTTATTAGCATACTTTTTCCTGTTAATTTCTGCTGTCTGTATTTTTTCTTCTTTATGCTACCTCTCATGACTTCTTAGCTTCTTAAGCAACACGTTTGTTTGTTTGTGTGTTTGTTTGTTTGTAATAGAGTTTCTCTGTGTAACAGCCCTGGCTGTCCTGGAACTCTTAAGAGATCTGCCTCCTTTGCCTCTTGAGTGCTTTAAGCAATATCTTTAACTCACTAAATTTCAGTATTTTTTTTCTTCACCACTATAAACATTTAAGGCTATAAATTTTTGTCATACTCCTTTGAAATATTTAAATAATTAATAGTAATTAACATTTAATAATTTTAACCATTATTACTACTAAAAACCTTTTTTTCTTACTTTACTGTGGCATTAAAAACTTTATTGGATTTTGAAGTCTTGGTTTAGGAGTGAAGGACCAATGGGTAAGGGGAAGCATTGAGAAGTAAATCTTGTTTCAATAAATAGTTGATGAGTCTGGTTCTAACCAGTTTATTTCTGTACATGATTTTAATGGCTAACATAACAGAAAAAGATATACCCCACAGAATTAAGAACAAAAGTGAGAGAGATGGTGGTTCATACCTGTGATCCTAGCCCTGTGGAAACAAAGGTAGGAGGGTTGGAGGCCTGCCTGGGCTACATAATGGATTGCATACCAGTGTTGGGACCTTGAGTATGCTAAGTATGTATTCTATGTACCCTGAGCTGCTTCCAGATTTTGTCATACATTTATGACAAATGTATCAAATTCCACTGACAGTCTGCATTCAAAAGAGTTAATAGCTAATAGTTTCATGTATAAGCACATCCAGGGACTCTAATATAATGTCTTTTAGGCAAGAAAGTTACTTATTAATAGAAATATTTCTAAATATTCTCTGTGAAACTTTTTGAATTTCTTGTCTTTGACATAAAACATTCCATTAAGTTCCCATTCAGTTGATAATCTGTAGTGCCCCTGCTAGTTGGTTCTAACTGACAATATGACAATATTTACCTCAGAAGAGAGCCTCAGTTGAAGAAATACTTCCATCAGGTTGGCCTGTAAATATGTGTAGGGAAAAGAAATTGTCTTATTAATAGATGTAGGAAGTCCCAGCCTATTGTGGGCAACACTGTTCCCTAACCAGAGAATCTTAAACAATATAAGAAGAAACTGGATGAAAGCAAGCAAAGATGCATTTATTCTTTCTTTGCTGTTAACTAAAGGTGTGATACTTTAAGTTTCTGCCTTCACTTCTCCACAGTAACAGACTGCAACCTGGAATTGTAAGCCAAAATAAATTACTTCTACCTAATAAAGCGTTCCTACCTAAGTTGGTTTTGTTTAGGATATTTTATCACAGCAGAAGGATGAAAATTAGTATAACACTAATGGATATTTCATTAAATTACATTACAATGATTACAAAATTAATTACTTCTACCCAATAAAGCATTCCTACCTAAGTTGGTTTCAGTTAAGATATTTTCTCACAGCAGAAGGATGAAAATTAGGATAACACTAATGGATAGTTCCTTATATTACATTGCAAAGATTACAGAGATCAATTATACACATTTTTATTTATTATCATTATTTATTTCAGATCATAGGTAAGTAGAGAAACTGAGGACAAGAATATCACCCTCTTTTTATTTTTAACCCTACACCACCAGCATGCACTTAAGGTCCTAGGTAGCTAAGAGTTTATAGTACTTATAATGCAGGGCACATGCGGTAGGTACTTCATCAGTAATGACTCAGTGATTGACTTAATTATTTGTCCTTTTTCACAGATCTGAAGAAACTATCCAAAGTATTTAATATAAATCTTGCACATAATAGATGCTAAATGCATTGGGCAAGAAGGAAGAAAAAACAAACAAAACAGGCAGAAACAGAAAGAGAGTTCTGTGTGCTCTTATCCAGTATCTAAACGAAAAGGAATGCCTGGTGAGCTTGGCCAGCTCAACTTTGACCTTATTTTTATTTTAAGCCTTTGTTTTCGTGTGTGTGTGTGTGTGTGTGTGTGTGTGTGTGTGTGTGTGTGTGTGTTACTTATTAATGAGTGCAGTCAAAAAGGAGTCCTAGGATAGCCATTGTCTATCTATATTTGAAAACATTTTCCTAAGGGCTAGAAGAAGTCATGAATTCTATTTCCATGGAGTTTTTGAGGCTAGTTGTTTGTCGGCTGGAGAATATTCCTTAACTATCTTTTTAAAAGATAAAAATCCAACAGAGGTTTGAGCATGGAGTACGTACCTCTTACCTCCACCCTGGAAGCATTGTGGTGGAACTAGGGTTCCTAGTTCAATTGAAGAGTACTTCAATTTCTCACAAGTGAAAGTGAATGAGGTTTCGAATATTCAGTGCAGCACTCTTAAGTGGGGAACTCACATTTTACTTCATGCCAGGTTGTTTAATCAATGGCTTTCACACAGTTATACAGTCACCTGCAGGGAGATTCCAGTAATACTTTAAGAAACCATCCCACTGTGAGCTCTTGCTGTGAAATATATAATTAAAAACATTCCACTATCAAAGGAGGCTCCTTCTGACTGTGGAATCCATAACTTCTGTAGATTTTCCTTTCAAAACATGTAGAAGAGATGGTTTTGTTTGTGTGGCACCAACAGTTTTTCCTTTTCTTCTTTCTTTCTTTCTTTCTTTCTTTCTTTCTTTCTTTCTTTCTTTCTTTTCTTCTTCTTCTTCTTCTTCTTCTTCTTCTTCTTCTTCTTCTTCTTCTTCTTCTTCTTCTTCTTCTTTCTCCTCCTCCTCCTCCCCCTCTTCTTCTTCCTCACTATGGAGGAAAACAGCCTGTGAAGAGTTCTGGGATGGAACTCATCTGGAGGGGAATGTCAAAAGAAGATATAACACCCAAATACCAAAAATGCCACCTCTGGGCAAATTTTTCTTTTTCCCATGGAAAAAGAAAACATCTACAACATCAGTACCTTCTGAGATCAAAGTATTGAAATTTGTCTGCATAAGTCTGACCGTCTGAAGTCCTTTCAGAATGCAAGGGTCCTGCTGTGGGGTTAGAGCACTTTTGGGGAGATTACCATGCTTTTGTGGCCATCCAAAGCAGTGGGCACCTTCTCTGTTAATGTTTTCTGCCTATATTTTCACCCACAGTGAAGACTATATAATACAGAGAAAAGGGAGTGCTGTCATGACAACAGGAAAAAAAGTAGTCTCTAGGAAGCCTAGAAAAGGAACTCTGACTTGTGTGACAAGTGGTTCCTATGGCACAACAGAAGAATCAGCTTACAGCATCCCTTGGGAGGGGAAGCCAGTTAGAAAAAGAGTTGTACTCTTGCAGAGCAAGCATATCACATCGGCGATCATATGGGGAGTGTTACCACTTTCTAAATTGATTTCCAAGTCTGGTTAATGTGAATATTTCCCCAGGCTCCAACATTCCTGAATGAGTCGAATAAATATGAAGATAAAATTTGATCCCCTCCCCCCTTCCAGGCCCCATTGACTCCTTGACCTCAGATGTTGATAAGGTCTCAACTGCAGGGGAGAGTGGGGAGGCTGACATTATAAGCCCAGGGGAGTGTCAGGGTCAGTATGTTAAAATTACTGTGCTATGGCAGCACATAGTTCTGCACTGTGTCTTTTCTTACATGGATTTCAGTATAAGGCATTGGTTCCATAGGACACAGCTAATCAAAGAGTAGGTCAGGACACCATACAGGGCTACAGTAGCTGAGTGTGAACGTGGAAAAACTTTGGCCATGGTAAACAGTCTCTGAACTCACAACCAGCACAAATTAACTCAAAATCAAATGTGAAACAAACCCAAGGTGATTCTGGCAGCAGCACAGGTGGAACGGTGTGACTTCCCATCAGCCTTGGGGCTGCACACTAGTCAAAGCATTACTCACCAGGTACGCTGTTACAGTGTCTGAAAATACTGCCTGGACAGAAGACATCTTGCCTCAGAACCCAGACCTCAGAATGTGAATTGCAGTTCTTACTGTACATGTGAAACTTTCTTCCTTAAAAAAAAAAAGTCTCAAAAAATGAAAAAATGAAACCAAAAACCCCATGATGTCTTAACTATGGAAATCAAAGACTTTCATATTTTCTTGCTGTCACTCCATAGTGTGTGTTAAATTACCAACTCTTTGAATTTGCGATACTAAAATGTTTGATTTTTTTCAAGATTTATTTTTATTTTTAATTATGTATGTGTATGTCTGCATGCAAGTAGAGATGCTGGAGGTGTTGGATCTTCTGAAGGTAGGATTATAGGTGATTGTAAGCCAACTGATGTGGGTGCTAGACACTGAATTTAGGTCGTTTTAATTGTCAATGCAATACAATCTAAAGTCACCTGAGAAGAGAGTCTCAATTAGTAGTGTCATTTTGCACTCCAGCTAGACGTCAGACCTGAAATTTTCCCGCTTCACCCTTTAGTTTCCCAAGAGCCAGAATTACATTGTGAGCTACCAAACTTGGTTTCCAAGTTTGGCTTTATTTTTCATTTACATTTATTTGTGATGGGGCACATGCCTACCTTGGCACATGTGTCAAAGGACAACTTAAGAGAGTTGGTTCTTTCCTATCATGTCACACTAGGGTCACCAGGCTTAGTGACATGCTCCATTACCTGAGCTGGTGACATGACATCTTAGTGGCCTCAAAGTTTTTGTTTTTTGTTTCTTGCTCCTTTTTTTCCCCTTAAAGACGGGGTTTCCTGGAAATTACTGAGTAGTTGGGAATGACTTGAACTTCTGATCCTCTCGCCTCCATTTCCCAAGTGCTGTGATTACAGGAATGTGCCATTTTATGAAGTGCCGGAGAGCAACACTGACACTTGATGCATGCTAGACAAGTAGTCTAGCAGCTAATCTACACCCTCAGCCTGAGCGATTTATACAGTGGTGTGTGTGTGTGTGTGTGTGTGTGTGTGTTGACAACGTCTATGTGAGTATCTCTGCCCATGTCTTCAACTAAATGTGGAAATTAGAACAGGCTTAGAATTTGCTGTATTGTCAAGGTCCCAGACCTGTACTTGCTTCATGTGAAAAGACAATCATTTTGAGATAGTTTCAAGTAAGCATATTTATTGAAGCTGTCAGGTGATCCCCCTCCCCCTTTTTTTCTAAAACCATGGTTTCCCATTTATTTCAATGACCCAGAAAATATATATACATATATGTACATGCACATGTGCATCACATATACATTCGTAGAGATAAAGACACAAAGAAAACATAGTAAAACATTAAAATTGGGAATCTGACTAAAGAGTGTGGAAAAGTTCATTGTTCCTCCTGGTCACTATTCTGTAGCTTTGGGGTTTTAAAGACAAGGGACACAGATATCAATAATCACATGATGCTAACTTACACTGTTTACAAGTAAAAACACTGGCATAAAGTGATAATTCAGGATGATGGCATTCTGGGAAGGATAAGCTTATGAGGGAGAACATCACAGGAGCTCCTGATACTGCAAGTATCTCTACTCCAGTATGAATGTTAGATTTTCCTTTCCAGATAGTAATTATACAATCTACACATTTTTTTCTAAGTATATATTTCCAATCTAGGAAAATGTTAAATAAATGGAATGAAGTATATAAAAACATTTTTGAAGGAAAATCATTACACATGATTGTATGTGTGTGTAAAAATAAACTGTTTTGCTTTGTATGATGTAAGGGAGCTTTTGCTAAAGAAGTCACATACCTGAGGTCCAGTTATGGAAATGTACTCTGAGAGTCATCTTAGTTTTCCATGGGATGGTTCCAATATAATCACCAATTCTTAACACTGAATAATTTGACATTAAATAATATGATTTTCTAAACAATTTCTATAGGTTTTATACAACATGCCATGGTGTGCCCACACATATTCTGTATACACAGCTTAAGTATTACTGTGAAAACCTTTAAGATCCTGTTACTCAAATGTGATAAATACCGACGTTGCTCAGGAGCCTGTTCTGCCTACTGGGACAGCCTTTTTTGACTCCCCCTGCAGCTGACTCGGTGCTGTCAGACCTGAGTGACCCCATCATCCGAGTCAGACTCAGCATCTAAGTCCTCATCACTGTCTTCCTTCTGTTTGCAGCTTCTTCTACGGTTAGAGCCTTCATTTTCAGTATTTTCTGAAGTTTCTGGCTCTTTATTAAACAGAATAATGATCTCTTCTTTCTTTCCACATTTTTGCACAAACTTCAAGTTCACAGGCACATGGTCTACACATTATATGGTAAGAGTCCTTTACTGTCTTTTGTAAACATTTAATACATTTCTTAGGCTTTGACAGTGGTTTGTATTTGCTGTATTTTACACGCCATTCAAGAACTTCTTTGTAACATTGGCATACTCCATCATGAAGTTTTGCATTAATTTTCTTGGTCTGAACACTCTTATCAAGCTTGTCATTTTTGAAGGTGGATATATTCTGGAGCTTCTGAGGTTGGGACTGAGTCATGTTGCCTTTCTGGGAACTCATCACTAAATCTCAGGCACCATACGTCGGGTGCAGCCTTTAAGTTACAGGAAAGGGTGCAGACGATCCCTTATACTGGATTGTACCCTACCCCGAACACATTCTCCATGCTTTTCTTGTGATAAGGTCCACAGGGACACATCTCAGCATTGATTTCTCTGCTGATCAACACTGACACTATTCTGGCAGGGAAAAATAGTTAAATTTCTCATTTCAGCATACTCATTTGGCAGAAACACTATATTTCCATGCCAGTTCAAACAGAAAATAGAGAAAGGGGGCATATAATAAAGGGAAAGGGGCTAGAAGTGTTTCCAGTTAATCAAGACATGATATCAGCACTTCATTTCTTTTACCCTAAAAAGTCTCTTACACACACATTTGTTGTTGTAATGGAGAATATGCATCTTTCAATAATAAAAGGAAAAGCAAGCATTGAAATAAAGTGGAAAATGAGTTGGGTTCTCTGCACAGAACATACTCCAACAGAGTTATCTCTTTCTTCCTTTCTTCCTTCCTTTCTTTTTAAGACAGAATTTTCTTGACTCAGGCCAGCTTAAATGAATGAATCTTCTGTCTCAATCTCCCAAGCTCTGAAACTGGTTGTATACTACATACTCAATGGTAAAATACTACATGTGTTCACAAAACTTGTTCCTGTCAGCTTTTCTCAAGTGTAAAAGCAATTTTCAAAACTGTTATTGTTTCTTTGGAGATGACACTCCCATTTTTCCATGAGAAAGGCAATCTGCAGTAATGGAAGGATGGTATCTAGCTACAGCAAGAGACTTGCCTCCCTCTGTACATTAAGCACCAAACACACCAGAGTAAAGAGGAAATGCAAGTAAAGAGATGTTGGCAATACAGTGCAGCGGTGGGGCTGGCGGAAGGGGTGTTTTAATGCCTTGTGGGAGGACTCACAGTGGCAGGGATCACAGATTCCAGCTGAGATGAGTGTGCTAGCAAGCTTAGCACTTTTGTTACTTTTCTGTTGCTGTGATAAAATGTCATGACCAAAATGTAAGAAGGGGAACGGTTTATCTTGGTGGAGGAGTCATGGTGGCAGGCAACCAAAGGAAGAAGCTGAGTGCTCACATCTTTAAGTACCTACAGGAAGCACAAAGAGTGAACTGGAAGTGGGAAAATGCTATAAATGCTCAAAGCCTGCCCCCAAGGTCATACTCTGTCAGCAAAGCCATAACTCCCAAACTTGCCCAAACATTACCACCAACTGGGAATCAAATAGTCAAATGTCTGAGACGAAGGAAAACATCTCATGCAAACCACCACACCCCTGATCTACATTTCCAGGTCAATACTCAACTTATATTTGGCTCTGAATAAACCACTTTTTAGGGGTTAGGGAGGTAGTTTCATTGGTAGAGTGCTTACTAGCATCACAGAGCCCAAGACTCAATTCCCAGTACCACATAAGCCAAGTGTGATGTAACATACCCATAACCCAGCACATAGGAGGACAATGGGAAGTTCACAGTAATCCTCAGCTACATAACTTCCAGGCCAGTATGGAACATGTGAGATCCTGCTTCAAAACAACACAATATTTTTTTTATTTCCTTTTAAGCAAAACTGTCATTTTATGAGTGTCAACACTAACAGTTCAGACCATTTAAGTCACATATTTCCCCTGTCCCCTGGAGAGAGGGACTTGAGGAAGAATTATTGACTTTTGTAAAGTCCCTACTGTGTATCAACACTGTTAAGTGTTTTCTATAGTTTGTCTCATTTAATCATTATATCAAGCCTTATTATAAAGAAGTTGCATTTAAACAACCTGGCTCCAATAACATGCTTACAGTAGCCCATGCCATGGCTTTCAATAATGTGCCTAGGGTAGCCCAGCAAGTGAGAGGAGGGTTCTGCACCGGCTCACTCTGACTTCGAAACTCAGTTCCATACTATATCTGTTTATGTATCATCAGTGTGAAACTATGGTTTTAAAGAAACCACTTGGTATTAATTAAAGCAGATTTGAAATGCTATCTAAAATACTTGAATTACTATTTTCTAGAGAATGCACTAAATATCTGAAAGTGAGGCAAAGGTGTGTATTAATAAGATCAGCCATCCAAAAGACGTTCTGCCATCAATTCCAAAGAGAAGAGTTTAACTGCCCCCACTTTCTAGCCCTTACTCAGGCTCAGAGCTTCTCTCTAAGCATTTTCTTCACCTCCTCTCCTTACACATCACATGACATAGCTCCATTCCATAAGTAGGATATAAGTGGTATTTATTGGGAACACTGACCACTGCCAAAGAGAACACATAAAACACAATTGGAAACTATTTTCTTTCCAGTTGTTTATAATAACCTCTAAGAAGTTTGAAATTACAATTTGTATCCCATCCAGCCTTTTCTTCTTCCATTCCTGTCACCCCTGCCTTTTTTTCCACATATTACATGAAGCCAAGAACTTGGCCTTGAACATACTTCAATTCTCTGCCCCACCACTCCAACATGATTTGTAGTTATCTCAATCCTTAAATATTAGTACTTTGTCCTGTCTTCTCTGGTTTCCTGGACATGATTCATTTTCCCTGGATATTTCATTGTTTATCTCAGTGAGCAAAGTCTTTGTCTCCCAAGCATACTTTTTCCTTTTCCCTTGTGCTATCTTCCCTCAACACCTTTTAAAAAAATGTATTTAGATTTTCTCTTCCTTCACAGGAAAAGACTCGAAAACTGAGATAGTTCAAACTCATGGAATATACAAGGCCACTGAAAACCTAGAAATATCTGCATTGCACCCAAACACATAGCTAAAAAGAGGTAACATTAAGTCAAGAAAAGATACACTGTGGGGAAATAGCTTAACCGGGCAGAAACAGTTTCATAGTGAGTATGCAGCTCTGGGCTCCATTCTCAGTACTGAAGAGAAAGGTAAATACTCTCTTTACCACCTGATACAATGTGAACTTCTGTGCCTTTCATCCAAGGAAGTCTTAAAGGACAAGGTTATAGTCTAAATATTTCAGAGAGAAGTATAAGGCCCAAGGGTAGAAGGATGGATCGGCTGGCTTTGATTTCTCAGGCAATACTTTTTGCTATAAAGAATTTGGGAGAGACAGGCACACATCATTTTTCAATCTTGCCTGAAGGTCCTCAAACAAACTACAAATGACTACAGCAAACCACTTAGAGAAAGGGACCATAGGAGCCAGACTTACCATCAGTGTGGCTTGCCGGCCTATGACCCTTACACCCTCTGAGGTCTTTTATTTTATTCTTATTCTCTTATTATTTTTTGTTTATTCTCTGTGTAAGTGTGCATGCACATGTGTGAAACTCAGGGAACAATTTGTGGGAGCTGGTACTTTCCTTTTCATTATGCGGGTTCCAAGGATCAGGTGATCAGGGTTGACAGCAAATGCCTTAAACCACTGAACCATCATGATGACTCTCTATTTTATTTTTGAGAAAGGATTGTACTCGAAAGCATAGCCTGTCCTGGAACTTACCATATAGCTTAGACTGGTCCTGAACTTTGTACCCCACCCAGATACCAGGAAGCTGGGATTATAGATGTAACCCACTGAGCCTGATTTCAATAATGTCTTTGATAGTCCCATAAAGCCTTTACTTTTATAAGCACTGGGAAATAGAGGGTCTGTTTTCAGACACAAAAGGAAAAACCACAGAACCTGTAAAGAATACAGTTGTTAGCCTCCAGGGTTGGCCTCATAGGCTTGCAGGTTACGCTAGACATAATGCTTAGCTATCTCTGTTCCTAAAGTTCCTGAATTTTGAGAGGAGTTTCATTGCATTCTTCGCTGGGTTCCACAACTCATACAGTCTTTACTCTTCCACCTCCTCATCAACTTCTATGCCTAGTGCCTTCTCTGATGTACACTGATAGGTCTCTGTGTGTTCTTATTCCTGTCTCTGCTAAGACTATGTATCAAATCATTGGATCCATTTTTCTTCTCCCTAATCAATGCTCAGTTTTATTAGTACCTAAGAATTTTAACATGGACCTATAGGGATACCTGTGTTATTTCAAAGGCTTTCCTAACTTTAAGATTCTCAAAAGACTACAGATATAGCCCAGTTGGAAGAGTGCTTGCCTAGTAGCCCTGGGTTTGAGCCTCAGCATTGCATAAACCCAGTGAGGTAGCACAGACCTCTACTCCCAGAATGTGGGAGCTGAAGGTAGGAGGATCAGAAGTTGAGGGACAACCTTGGCTATATTGTCAATTCAAGGACAGCCTAGGATGTAAAAGATCTAAATAAATAAATAAATAAAACTCTGATTTTAATTTTATGAGTACCAATTAATCAATTAATTTTGTGACCATGTTATTTATAGCAACTTCACAAAATTACTTGTAGACTGTTTTAAAGGCTGGTGTCTTCCACTGTAAATTAAAATAAAGATATTACTCTTAAGAAAGTTATTCAGAACCTAGCTATTGTAATGGCACAAGCCAGCACAAAAGAGGCTGAGGCAGAAGGAACATGAGTTCAATGGAAACTTGTGCTAGCTACTTAGCAAGATCATTACAGAAATAAATATATAAATGACCTGAGTGTGGTGACTCATACATGCCACCCAAGTTCTCAAGAGGCTGAGGCAGAAGAATCGCTGACTTTCAAGACAATTTGTTCTCTCTCTCTCTCTCTCTCTCTCTCTCTCTCTCTCTCTCTCTCTCTCTCTCTCTCTCTCTCTCTCTCTGTGTGTGTGTGTGTGTGTGTGTGTGTGTGTATGTGTGTATGTGTGTGTGTGTGTGTAAAATGTATAGATTAATGAAAATATCAGAAAGCTGTTTGAATTTCAGTAGACCAACTATAAAATTTTTTCTACTAACTGTCTCTTCTGAAATAGGAAGTAAATCAAGAACCCTTCCTCTCATACAACCCTGGGTTCTTTCCTCCTTTTTGAAAAGTACCATGGCTCCAACCATTTATTGGAAGTGAAATTTCCTCTGTAACATGTGGTACACATCACTGGAGCGGGAACTATGAGAACAGAGAAGAGGTAGGCTCCATAAATTTCTCCAAATAGATCATCACTATGTAAGAAGACTGAGGAATCTATTAGCTCTTTCTCAGCAGACTGGGAGCTTTGACCATGGCATGAGTCTGTTTAAAACCTTCTTTGACTAGCATAGGTCTGACATAGTAGTGTATAACAAATATTTGGCAAGAGTCTGAATGAATAACTGTTCCTGAATCATTCATTCATAACAGGCTTCTCATTCTCATAAATACCAGCTCTCTTTAGATGACAGCAGCCAAGAATTTGAATAGTTGAAAAGATGTGTTTCAGAAGAAACATGCATCTCTAACATCAGTCATATGCCTAGTTTCCTATGTTCTTTTACCTAGCACCAGAACAATGTAGATGCTGCTAATGTTTTTTTCTTAGTGTCATAAGAAATCTCATCCAAACTTCTTTCAATGACCCAGGATTGACTAGAGATGATATAGTGCAAACAATAAATCAGAATTCAAAACACTGATTACAAGTTTGATTATAGAAACACATTTGTCAACATTGAGAACATTGATAATACAGCACTCAGTGGAAAGAGGGAACTGATGATAAATGCTCCAAAATGACTACTAATTGAATGTCATCAATATTGTGGATGCTTATCAGGATATGGGGGCACATACCTTTAATCCCAGAGCTCTGGAGACAAGTGGATGTCTTTGAGTTAAGGGTTAGACTGATCTACAAAGAGAGTTCCAGGTCAGCCAGTCCTACATAAGACCCTGTCTCAAAAACAGCGAAGATTGTAGATTGGGTTGAGATGTAGTTCAGTTGATAGACTGCTTGTCTAGCATATACAAAGTACTGGGTGTGTATAAATTGCCCCCCCACCATAACTGAGTATAATGGCATATACTTGCAATCCCAGGACTTATATATGGAGGCAGAAAAATCAGGAGTTCAAGGCAATCCTTGGTTACATAAAGGTCAAGGCTCTATATGTTGGGTACATGAAACCAGTCTCAGATTAAAATTTTTTTAAAATTCTAAGCATGGGCTAAAGAGATATCTCTGTGATTAAGAACACTGGTTGCTCTTCCAGCATCTACACGATGGCTCACAATCATCTATAAGGGGAGCTGATATTCTCTTCTGATGTGCAGATGTACATGCAGACAGAGCACCTATATACATAAACTACATAAATAAATCAATCTTTTTAAAAAATACTAGGTGGACTGGAGAGTTATTTGGTGATTAGAGCACTGACTGTTCTTCCAGAACTCCTAAGTTCAATTTCCAGCAACCACATGATGGATCAAACTATCTATAAGGTGTTCTGATGCCTTCTGGCATGCAGGTGCACATGCAGATAGAGTACTCATGTACATAAAAAATAAATAAATCTTTAAAAACATAGCAAAACAAACAAAACAAAAAACACAAACTCACCAAGCATGGTAGCATATTACTGTAATGATGTTAATCAGGAGACTAAGCCAAGAGGATCATGATCATAACTTCTAGATAGACCTGGGCTACATTGTGAACTCCAAGATAGCCTATAGAGACCCTACTCAAAAACAAACAAAAAACAGTTTAGCTTGGGGTTTTTGTGGGACTCCTAACAGTGGGAGTGTAGTGCAGTATGCAGTGTCTCTGACTCCTTTGCCTGCTCTTGGGACCCTTTTTGACCTACCGGGTTGCTTCACCCAGCTTTGATATGAAGGTGTGTGCTTAGTCTTATTACATCTTATATACCCTGTTTGGTTGATATGGTTGTTTGTTTGGTTGGTTAGTTGGTTAGTTGGTTGGTTGGATTTGTTTTCTTGAGTCAGGGTTTCTCTGTATAACCCTGGCTATCCTGGATCTTGCTCTGTAGAACAAGTTGGGCTGGAACTCAGAGACATTTACCTGCCTCTGCCTCCCAAGTGCTGGGATTAAAGGCATGTGCCACCACTACCTGGTACCTGATCTTTTCTGAAGGGAAATGGAGGAGCAGTGAATCTGGGGTAAAGAGGAGGTAGGGTAGCAACTGGAAAAACTGGAGAAAAGGGAGGCTTGAATTGTGATGCATTATATAAGAAAAGAATAAATAAAAAGGAAAAAAGAAAAAAAACCTAAAATTCAAAGGTATGTGCATAAAGCAGTTGAGAGGAGCCTGTAAGTTCACCAGGCCAAAAACTACCATGCCAAAGTATATTCCTCATGCATTTGATGCTATTCCTTTCCTGCATTCATTCATTCTGAGTTCAGAGTATAAGATTAATACTACACAGATTAGCTAATTGAATGCGTGCATGCCACAGTACACAGAGAACAATTGTCAGGATTTTATTCTCTCCTTTCACCTTGCAGCTTCCAGGAATGGAACTCAGGTCATTGGGTGGGATGGCAACCACCCTAGCCAGCTAAGCCATCTCATGCCTAGGGCACTGCACTTAAAAGAAGGCTTTGTGTTAATATATCCAGAATGGCAATGAGAGACAAGATCTTTTGGATTCAGACTCCATCTTAGAGAGCCTGACCTTAGGTTGAACTCAAGTTAACTAACAGGCCAGTACCTAGCACCAGTTTCTAGGCTACCCCCAACAAGACCTGTGTCTAACACCAGTTTCCAGGTTACCCCCCAACAAAACCTAGCACAGTTTCCAGGTTATTCCCAAACAAATGTACACATCCAGGATTCAAGCCCACCTCTGGCACTTCACTTCCTAAAAACTACCAATCAGGAGGAAAACAGAAATTAAGTTTATGGCTCCCAGCACCAGTCAATTATGTTAAAGGCCATAATGGCCTCCCAATCAGATGTACACCTTTCTTGCTTCTATAAATGCTTGAGTGAAACTGTACTGAGGCATCTACCTTCCCATCCTGCTGACAGGGAGCCCAAGCTTGTAATAAAGAGACCCTAATGCGATTGTATCAGAATCAGCTCCTTGGTGGTCTCTTGGGGTTCATGAACACTTCCTGGCACAGGAACTTGAGCAGGTAGACTTTTCCCAAGTAGTTTTATAGTACTGATCTCACATTCAAGAGCAAATCAGTCAAACCATATTGGTTCTGTTGACCTACATTTGTGTGTACAACTCTAACCCTTTATCCGTAAAATATAAGTGCAGAAATGTCTGGTTCTATGGAAAATAGATGCCTCAAAGTATGAGAATCTTGCCTGTGCCACTTAATAGTCAGACCTGAAGGAAGATACTTAGATTTAGCACAAATAAAGGAATATAGAAATTATCCCATTCCTTGGCTTAGTCCTGCTACTGGAAAGTGCTTTGTACAGGTCAGAGATGGTACTGTTATCACATGAGGCTGAAGACCTGGGTTTTGGGAAACCAGGTTTTAATCTCTGCTCTAGTTGTTTACCTCTGGAGACCATCCCTCAAGATGCGTAGTCCTTGTGATTTAATGTCAAAAGCAGGTATTTGTCTAGGGACTTCCTCAAGACATTTTAGACCTGAAAATTCTATTATGCTCAAGAATAAACTTTGGGCCTGGAGAGATAGCTCAGTGATTATGAGCACTGACTGCTTTTCCAGAGATCCCGAGTTCAATTCCTGGCAAGCACATGATGGCTCACAACCATCTGTAATGGAATCTAATGTCCTCTTCTGATGTGTCTGAAGACAGTTACAGTGTACTCATAGACATAAAATAAATAAATCTTAAAAAAGGGAATAAATTTCAAACATTCTTGGTTTTGTTTTTTTATCATGGAATGAAAGATTGAATCTTGAATTTGACTTTCTGGATCATTACTTGAAAAACAAGTTCATATAACCAGGGACTACTGGAGCGGGGAAGGCAAAAGGAAAGGATGGGAGAAAGAGGGAGAGGAGACTAGAGGGAGAAAGGGATAAGATAATACAACAGGTATCACAGATTGGGAAAGAAGACCACCTGGAATTGAGAAAATGGGAACCCCATGTATGGGGAAGGGAGTAGTATTCCTGACTTCATTAATACCCTCTCTGGTTGTGAATGAATCCTCAGACTTAGCACCTCCATTTATCTACCCACTAGCCCAACAGATGTCCCCACTACACTATATCTCCCTTAAACCTGATTGTAATGTAGCTATTTGCTTTTATTTTGTCTAAGATAAAAATGATCCTTATCTATTTTGGACTCAGCAAATTTAATGAGTGAAGGAGCCCTTGGGAATAGTTAACACAGGCAAGCCTACACTGAACTGTGAACAGTTTTCTGTTGAAATCAGGTTCTTTCCACTGTTCTCAATTAGGATCCCGCCTTCTGGGACTCAGCTTCAAAGGTTGTATTTTCTCTTTGTAGTTGCCAGAGACATTGTGCTGCTATGACTGTCTTTGGACAGTAGTAGTTGATATGATCATATCTAGCCAGGTCCTCACAGGCAAAGTCTGGGACAGCCAGGATTGAAGGTTAATCATGCCAATGTGTTCTTGCAAAAGTCAATAAATTAATTTGCTAGCTCATTTTTGGTAGGTTCTGAAAGACTATTTTGAACAATTAATTTTATTCTCTAGTTTGTCATGTTTCCTTAGCACATGTTCTGAGAAAGGAAATAACTTGCCAAAATTAAGTTTAGAAAATATGTCACTCTGAAGAATTTCTCAGGATATAAAGTAAAGAATGCTGGAGGCTCTAGAAGAATGGAATCGGAAATGCTGGAGAAAAGCAAGGACCCGGGTTTCTCTGTTGGGAATTTACAAGCCCAGAGGGGCTAGGGACTCCCTGGAAGCATTCCGTTTGTCTCTGGAGAAGCCAGAAAGCAGCACATCTCTCAGTCCATCCTTTCAACCCCTCTGCCTCCACCCTACGCTAGGGATTCACTCAGAACCTTGCATATGTTAAGCAGGTGCTCTACCACTAAACTATATCCTCACGTCTTTTTTTTTCTTTCTTTTTAATTTTTTTGTTTGGTTAAATTTGTAAAGCCAAAACAATCATCTTAACCAATCTGTAAAATTTATGGTACAAAACCCATTCTTAAAAAAATAATTTCTGATGGGTATGTGTATATGGTGTGTGAATACAACCTTGTGCATGTCACATGTGGGGTCAGATGACAACTGTTGGGATCTTGGAATTGAACCCAGATCATCAGATCTGTGCAGCCAGGACTTTTACCTACTGAGCCACCGCACTGGCCCTTAAATGCCTTATTAACACCAAGTATCTATCACTGGCACCCATTGCCAGAAATGTTAAAAATATCTAGAATCTACTTGAAGTTTGTGGTACAGGCGTGCGGTCACGGTACTTTGACGGTTGTGGCAGAAAGATCAGGGGCTCTAGGATAGCCTTGTCTACAGAGTAATTTCAAGACTAGCCTGGGCAATATAAGACTCTGAATAAATAAATAAAATAGAGCTGGAGATGTAGTTCAGTTGGTAGATTCCTTGTCTAGTATACATGAAGCCCATACGCTATCCCAGTACCATGTAAACTAGATGTTTTAATGTACATTTGTACATTAGACATTAAATTAGCCTTGGAGAAGATGAAAGCAGGAGGATCAGAGGTATAAGGTATTATCCTTAGCTATGAAACAAGTTCAAGGACATCCTGGGGTTCATCATAACTTTTCTCAAAATAATAAAATAAAATTTAGAAGTGGGTCACTAAACCTTGGAACTTAAATATGATGGAGTAGGGTAGAGGTGGATCCTGTATGTGGATAGAACACAAAATAAGCTTATGTCTTATAGCATAGTGTCTTCTCTGCAGATACTTCTGAATGTCACAGAGAACCCATTTTCCTCTTTCTTCCACTCTTCAGGGCTGCTTATAAATTTCACTTATGGTCAAGCATGGTGCTATACCATACAGTTGGGTGGTGACGGCAGGAAGATCAGAAACTCAAAGTCAACTTCAGCTACACAGTGAAGTCATAAAGGCCATCCAACCATCCCTATCCAGCACCAGTGGTGAGGAGAAAAGGGTAGACAAGCTAACTGGTCATGGAGGGTCATGCCTATAACCCCAGCACTTGGGAGACTAGGCAGGAGGGTTGCTTTGGGATCAAGGACAGCCTGAACTACCTAGTGAGTTTGAGGCCATCCTGAGCATATGATATATTTCTAGCCTTATCTTCATAGAAGTTCTATGAAGTAGGCTTTATTATTGTCCTGCTTTTATCCTGGAGGAATGTGATGCTCAGAGAGGTTGAGTAACTTGCCAAATGTCACACAAATAATAAATTGTGTAACTGGGATTCAAATTTGGGTGTACCTGGCTCCAAAGTCTTTTCTCTTTACCTCTCCCCAGATCTTCACAGAAGATCCAGTGATGGAACATGACTTACAGGTAAAGCTTGTGGTAATAAGTGTGTGTAGTATGGGGCAGGGACTGCTGTCAACCCAACACCAACAGAAGATGTTGCTAAATGAGGGGTATAATTTAATTGTTTACATTAACAGGATCTCTTGTGGTCAGCCTTGAACTGGATATGTAACAGTGGATGACCTAATCCTCCACCCTCCTGTCTCCAAATATTGAAGTACTGGTGTACAATGCCACACCATGCTGAGAGATTTGTTCCTGACTGTACTGAAAGACAGGATCAAGGCAACAGTGCAGACTTATTCAAATAGAAACTCTATTGACCGACAGCCAAGAGGAGATATTATAATTGTCTTGCAATCACGTTGAATGTGCTTCACCCAAGTTTATACTCATTAGTGTCTGGCAAACATGGGAACACTGAGAACCACCTCTGTAAGCCTCCAAGTGCTACATGAACCAAGCAAATCTTACCAAGTGATAGAAGATCCAGTATCTTTTCAAGAGTTGGTCTTCAAAGAAGATTTCAACTAAATAAAAATGGGGACATGACTGCCCAAAGATATGGTGGAGGAGAAGCATCTTATTGTAGACATAAAGAAGAGTTCAGCCAGAGACATCTGGAAGGGTCTGCACTGAACCAGGCCATGGGGATTGAGGGGCTAGCAAAAGAGGAAAAGGAAAAGTAAGAGATAGGGTAAACAGACCAAGAGAGCATATGGCGGAAAAGGAAGGTTCACATAGGAAAGAGAAACTGGGGGGTGGGGTGGGGAGAGGGAAGCCCTAGGGCTGAAGAGGTTTAGGGGAGGGGGAGGGGGGAGAAATGCTGGAAGGAGCCACAGGTACTGAGTGAGACTTTGAGTCTTGATGTCAATTAAATCAATCTTCATTCTCTTAAGAAGGTGAGGAAATGAGATTGCAGAAGTTATACATTCCTGAGATAATACCTGCTTGTTATGTTTTCTTAAAAGCCAGTGTAATTTCACTTTTTTTGTTTGTTTGTTTGTTTGGTTGGTTGGTTGGTTTTTTGAGACAGAGATTTTCTGTGTAGCCCTGGCTGTCCTGGAACTCTCTCTATCTTGCTTCTGCCTTCCAAGATCTGGAATTAAAACTGTGCCCCACTGTTGCCCTGAAGGTTGGAATTTTGTTGAAATATAGTTGAAGTGAATGAAAAAATATTTCATATGATTTTTTAGCAACAAAAATGTTTTAACATAAAATAATGAAAGAAAAAAGAAAAGGTCTTTAGAGTGCTGAGAAGGTCAGAGAAATTTTCAGAGTTAAAAATTTCTTCAGGACCAACTAGATGGCTCATTAGATAAAAGTACTTGCCACCAAGTCTGACTGGAGTCCCATCCCTCCAATCCACATAATGGAAGAGAAAAAGTGACTGACGCAAGTGGTCCTCTGCCCCTCCCCCACATGTGCCATGGTACTGCATACCCACATATATACAGTCATTCACATTTATAATAATAAATGATAAATATAATAAATCAATAAAATGTAATAAGAATTTTTAAATGCCCATTCATTTGGGTCTGGTGATTTAAAATAGTCCTTTAGTCAGTCATGGTCATTGTTAGCTTACAGGCAATTCCACTAGACTCCTCCCAGGGACCTAGCAAAAACTAACATCATCATCTACTACAGCCAAAATGTGGGCCAGGAGTTGGCTGCCTGTAAAAGTTGCCTGCCATCCCAGCTCTCTCTCTCTGTTCCTATGTTTTCTCTTCTCTTCTCTCTCTCTCTCTCTCTCTCTCTCTCTCTCTCTCTCTCTCTCTCTGTGTGTGTGTGTGTGTGTGTGTGTGTGTGTGTGTGTGTGTGTGTTCCTGGCTAGTCTCTCTCCTCCTTTCTATACTTCTCTGTACTCCATCCTCTTCTCTGCTCTCTTGCCTCTGCTCCAGTCTGTCTGCCTCTGCCTGTCTCCATGGCCACCCAATTGCCTCTACCCTTCTCAGGTCCTCACTCCTCTCCCCTTCCCCCAATAAACACCTTTTATACCAATCTGTTGAATGATATAATTTCTCAGGGGGGTCACCTTGGCATGAGCCTGCCAGGTATCCCCTTACACCATTATATTTCATAACAGTATGGTGGTTCGTACCTTAATCCCCAGGAACTGAAAAGGATGAGGCAGGAGGATGCTCTGCAAGGAGGCCAACTTTGCATATACAGTGAGTTCTAGGCCAGCCTGGGCTGCAACATAAGACCCTGACTCAAAAAAAGGGGGGCAATTCAATGAGAAATCTTTCTTTTTTCTTCTCTCTCTTTCAAAAACAAAATTCTTTTTCCATATAGGGACTTAGTGTATAGACCAAGGTGTCTTTCAACTCACAGAGATCTGCCTGCCTCTGCCTCCTTAGTTCTGGAATAAAAGGCATGTACCACCACATCTGACACAGAATGTTTAAAAAAAAACTATGAATGTAAAATATGAGTACAGGTGGAAACAGGAGACATTGAATTGCCAGTTTACGATGCTCCCTTTTGTGCTTTGCAGGTTTTCTCAGGGATAGTGATGAAGTCACCTAGAATTAAACTTTGAATGTTAGGAAAATTCTGTGTATATCTTTGAGCATCAACAGGGCACTAAAATTTTCAAAATTACTCTTTCCAAAAATATACTTGTATAGGCTTTTTTATTTACATTTATGTCTATGTAGCACAAGCATGACAGATACCTATGAAGCCAAAAAAGGGGTCAGATATTCTACAGCTGGAGTTATATGTGATTGCAAACAACCATGTGGGTATTGAAATCTAAGTCTTTGGAATCATTAAATCTAGGTCTTCTGGAAGAGTAGAGCTCTTAATCACTGGATCATCTAACCATTCCAGTGTTACTCTTTTGGAAGAGAAAAGTCAGAGTTTTACAATGAAATAAATCAAATCTCAAAGCGGTTTGAGAACAAAAGATAAAAAAATGATAAAACAACCTATTTTGACCCAAGTATGGTGGTTCATATCATCACCCTACTATTAATCCCACCAGGTGGGAATAAGACCACTACCATAATTTTTGAACGAAATTTGAAACAAGCTTTATTCAATATTGAACAGGATAATGGACACTGGCCCAAGTCCATTTGGGATTCCCAGAGAATGGTGCTGAATTACACTAGTCAGGTGTTTATAAAGCAAACTCCACAAGATTACATGCTTCCTGCCCTTTTCCAATCAGGGGCAAGCATACATCCTGATATAATTCTTGTTTACGTACCTCCCACCAAGTGTGAGTAGGCACATCCTGTGCAGTTGGGAAACCAACCTTGTTTACATTGGCTCATTATCTTACATGAATAGTCCCCAGCATTCCAGAAAGTTATCTGTTCTTGGGCAAGTAGAGTCCACAGGTAAAGCTTACAGGATATAGGCATTTTTATTTTATAAATCTCTTAAGTACAGAAATTAAAACTTAAACAACTTTATCCTTTACATTATCATTCAGGAGGCTGAGACAGGAGGATTGCCATGACTTTATGTAGCCAGCCTAGGCCTGAAGTAAAACATGTCTCAGAAATAAGCAAACAACAACAAACAAAACCACAAGCCTTATAGCTAGATCTCATAAAGAAATTTCCTCAATGAGTCTCCTTCCTCTCTGATGACTCTAGCTTGTGTCAAGTTGACATACAAAACCAGCCAGTACACTGTTGCTGTTGCTGTTGTTGTTGTCGTCATTGTCATTATCATTATCAGTGTGTGTTCTATGCCACACATGTGGCAGTCAGAGGACAATTTTCAGAAGTCAGTTCTCTCGTTCTATGATGTGGGTTTCAGGGATAAAACTCAGATTCTAGGCTTGGTGGCAAGTACATCTATTTATCTTCTGAGTCCTTCACTCAGCACTTCTGACCACAGATATTTGGGAGGAGTTTCCAAAAACCAAACAATCATTTCCCCAGTATACACTAGATGGCTATTCCTTCATTCATTTCTGGCACCGCCTCCAGGTGGCTAGTGATAGATCTCACAGGTTGGTTTCGGTCCCAAAAGTCTATTCCCTAGTCAGATGCCACCTTTCAGTTCCAGGTTTCAATCCATACTTCTGATTAGCACAGGCTGTAAATCAGGGTTCCTATACCCCTCTCCTTGACATGGTGGTTTATAGAACTCAAGGAAACACTTTACTACAGTTTACCAGTAATACAAGGGTATAGATGAGGAGCCAAATAGAAAATATGCACAGGGTTAAGCGGGTGAGATCAGGTGAAGAGCAATGATGTCTTCTCAAAGTGTGCTTTCCAGGAAGTTCCATGGGTCAAGCCACTCAGAAGCTTTCCAGACCATCTCTTTGAGTTTTTAATGAACACTTCAATACATAGGATGATTGATTAAATATGTAGTTTCTTAATCTTTATTAGTCCTTTTTTGAAGGCTAAGAGGTGGGTTGAAAGTCTTAGTTCTCATCAGGCCTCAATCTTCCTAGTGATCACTCCTAAGACTGAAGCTATCTGGGAGAACCTAGCCTACTGAAAGAAATCACTTCATTAGCATATAAGGACACTTATCTCTCTGGAGAGTTCAAGGATTTGAGAAGCCCAGAAACAGATGAAAACTAGACAAAGGTTTCATTGTCAGATGGCCAAAACAAGAAGTTAACCCACCAATCACTAGGCAAAAATCAATATATGAGCATAAAATTCTATTGAAAGGAAGTGAAGAATATATAAAGAAAACAGACAAAACCTAAACTTTCAAAGCAAGATGCAATTCAGGTGAAATTAAATGAATAGAATAACAGGCTCTCACCTACTCCAGGCTGACCTCAAACTATGTAGCTGAGGATTGTCTTACACTTCTGATCCTTCTGCCTCTACCTCCTGGGTTTTTATTATTTTAGACATGCATTGCTGTGCCTGGTTTACTGTATGCTGGGATGAAATCAGGGGCTTTGTACTCTACCAATTGAACTACATCCTCACTCCCTTTAAAAAATCCTTTTTAGGACTTAGAGAGATCTTCAGAGGTGAAGAACACTGGCTACATCTCAGACTGCAAGCTGTATTACAGATCAATAGTGATAAAAAACTGTATTGTATTGGTACAGAGACAGGCAGGTAGACCAATGGAATAGAATTGAAGACCAGGAAATGAACCCACATACCTATGGTCACTTGATCTTTGACAAAGGAGCTAAAACCATCCAGTGGAAAAACAGCATTTTCAACAAATGATGCTGGTTCTCAACTGGAGGTCAGCATGTAAAAGAATGCAAATCAATTACTATCCATTCTTATCTCCTTGTACAAAGCTCAAGTCCAAGTGGATCAAGGACCCCCACATAAAACCAGATACACTGAAACTAATAGAAGAGAAAGTGGAGAAGAGCCTCGAACACATGGGCACAGGGGAAATTTTCCTGAACAAAATACCAATGGCTTAAGTTCTAAGATCAAGAATCAACAAACAGGACCTCATAAAATTGCAAAACTTCTTCTGAAAGGCAAAGGACACTGTCAATCGGACAAAACGGCAACCCACAGATAGAGAAAAGATCTTTACCAATCATACACACCACTCTAGAAATCAGTCTGGGGGCTATAGCACTCCTGGGTATACACCCAAAAGAAGCTCCAACACATAATAAGGACACATGCTCCACTACGTTCATAGCAGCCTTATTTATAATAGCCAGAAGCTGGAAAGAACCCAGATGTCCCTCAACAGAGGAATGGATACAGAAAATGTGGTACATTTACACAATGGAGTACTACTCAGCTATTAAAAACAATGACTTCATGAAATTCTTAGGCAAATAGATAGAACTAGAAAATATCATCCTGAGTGAGGTAACCCAATCACAAAACAACATGGTATGCACTCACTGATAAGTGGATAGTAACCCAAAAGCTCAGAATACCTAAGATACAATTCATAGACCAAACGAAGCTCAAGAAGAAGGAGGAGCAAAGTGTGGATGCTTCAGTCTTTCTTAGAAGGGGGAACAAAATACTCGTGGGAAGAAATACAGAGACAAAGTGTAGAGCAGAGACTGAAGGAAAGGCCATCCAGAGACTTCCCCATCTGGGGATCCATCCCATATACGTTCACTAAACCCAGACACTATGGTGGATGCCAAGAAGTGCATGGTGACAGGAGCCTGATATAGCTGTCTCCTGAGAGGCTCTGCCAGAGCCTGACAAATACAGAGGTGGATGCTCGCAGCCAACCATTGAACTGAGCACAGGGTCCCCAATGGAGGAGTTAGAGAAAGGACTGAAGGAGCTGAAGGGGTTTGCAACCCCATAGGAAGAACAACAATATCAACCAACCAGACACCCCAGAGTTCCTAGGACTAAACCACCAAGCAAAGAGAACACATGGAGCGACCCATGGCTCCAAACGCATATGTAATAGAGGATGGCCTTGTCGGCATCAGTGGGAGGAGAGGCCCTCAGTCCTGTGAAGGCTTGATGCCCCAGTGTAGGGTAATGCCAGGGCAGGGATGAGAGAGTAGGTGGGTGGATGGGGGAACACCCTCATAGAAGCAGGGAGAGGGAGGATAGGATAGGGGGTTTTTGGAGGGGAGATCAGGAAAGGGGATAACATTTGAAATGTAAATAAGGAAAATATCCAAAAAAAAAAAGAACACTTGCTACTTACTCTTCCAGAGGTTAGAGCTTTTTTCCCAGAACCCACAAGGTGCCTCATAATTGTCTGTGATTCCAGTTCCAGGGGATCCAATGCTCTCTTCTGAATTCCCTGAGTACTGGATATGTATATGGTACATAGACATACAGGCAAAACACTGTATACATAAAATATATTTTCAGTGTTCTTAAAAGTAGCTTAAGGGAGCTGTACAAATGGCTTACTAGTGCATACTGCTCTTTCAGATGACTCAAGTTCAGTTCCTAGCACTCATGTTGGGCAGTTCACAAACACCTCTGAGTCCAGCTCTGGAAGTATTTGATAACTCTGACCTTTTGGACACCTACACACATGTGCATATATCAACATAAAGACAAATAATTAAAATTAAGGATATATCTTTAAAAGTAGCTTAGAGGAGCTTAAGAGATGGCTCAGTGGTTTAAGAGCACTGGCTATTCTTCCAAAGGAGCAGGATTAAATTCTTAGCACCCACATAAAGGCTCACAACCATCTATAACTCCATGGCAGAGGACCTGTTGCCCTTTTATGGACTCCGTAGGCAATGTACACATGTGATGCACAAACAAACAAGCAGACAGAAACTGATACACATATAAAATACACATATAAAATAAAATTCAGTTACTTTTTTAAAAATGCCTTAGAATATTTAAAGGATAAAGAAGTGATAACTATGAAAAGAATGAAACATTGTAAATAAAAATAGATAAATAAAACAAGAATAAGAGAACATGAAAAAGATTAGAAATCTCAATGATAAACAAGATATTTAGTACAATTTTGAAAAATTTGATAAAAGAAGAAAAATATAGGTAGAAATGACAAATTGAAAATTACACTGAGGAACACACCCAGAATCCAATGCAGAGAGATAAAATTGGTCAAACAGGAACAACCATCAACTTAGAATCTTGCACTTTAACAAAAGAAGACAGCAAATGTGATGGTTTGAATATGCTTGGCCTACGGACTGGCACTATCAGGATGTGTCGCCTTGTTGGAGTAGGTGCAGGTGGGTTTTGAGACCTTCTGCCTAGTCATGTGGGAGCCAGTCTTTTCCTGTTTACCTTTGAAACAAGATATAGAACTCTCAGCTCCTCTAACACCATGCAAGTAGGAATGCTAGGACTGAACCTCTAAAATCTGTAAGCCAGCCCCAATGAAATGTTTGCCTTTATAAGAGTTGTCTTCGTCATGGTGTCTATTCTCAGCAGTGGAAACCCTAAGACAGACGTTGATGTTGGGAGTGGAATATTGCTGTGATAGGCCAGACCATGCTTTTGTTTGGAGAAATGTATCTTTTGGGACTCTGGAAAGCAATGGAATGCTTTAAGTTGGGCTTAATGGGCTATCTTAGTAGAAATAAGGAAGACTTTGTTGTTGAGGGCGATTTGAACTGTGGAAGCCTGGCTATAGAGATTTTAGAGGAGAAGAATTTTAGTATATGGCTGAGAGACTGTGTCGCACTATTTTGGTGAAGAGTGTGGCTGCTTTTTATCCTTGTCTTAAGAGTATGGCTGAGGCTAAGGTGAAGAGAGTCAAATTAATTGCATTGACAAAGGAGGTCTAAAAACAGCCCAATTTTAGACTCTTAAAAAGAAAAAAATACAAAATATATGGTTCAAGTATCAAAGGGGCCCCAGCAAGTAGAATAGAGCTGAATCCTACATTCTCAGTAATAAACAGATTAAGAGGGTGGTGACCTGGATGCAAGTTCAGGCATGGTGATACACACCTTTAATCCCAGGAGACAGAGCCAAGCAGATCTCTGAGTTCAAGGCCAGCCTGGTACAGAGCAAGTTCCAAGTAAAGAAAAGCTTAAGTCCAGGTGTGGTGGTACATGCCTTTAATCTCAGCATTCAGGAGTCAGAGCCATGGGGATCTCTGAATTCAAGGCCAATCTACAGAGCGAGTTCCAGGCCAGCTAAGCTTAAACAGTGAAGGAGTTGGAAAACAGAAAGCTGGATATAGTATGATAGAACAACTGGGTCTTGTTCCAGTCCAGCAAGCAGAACTCAGCATCTTCAGCCATGTGGCTCTGGCTTTAGATTCAAGATTAGAGGGGACTACTGGGACAATTGTTGCTGGTTAGCTGGAACTAAGAAATTAGTGATGATTAAGAAGAGACCAGAATCACTGAGGTGAAATCTTCTGGGAAGTGTTTTCTGGGAGCACAAAGAAGGTACATTCCAAAGGTAACCAAGGTTGTACTTCATGTTGCAACTGGATTTGGTAATGTGCAAGAATAATTGGTTTTGAAGGCATAAAGAGGTCATGGAGAGCAGCTGAGTCTTGGCACTGTGAGAGGTCATGGAAGGTCATTGGTGAAAGTACAGCCTCAGATGCAATTGATGGTCCAGGACTGAAGGGGCCATGAAAAGAAGTTGATGCTTGACACCATAAAGGGAGCCTATGAGAGGCTATTGGTGAAGCCTAGTTACATTGAGAAACCCCAGTGTAATAGAGATGCTAGTACCATGGGATGCCTACCAGGAAAAGCAGCAATAGTTCAGTGGAATCAACCAGAGCCTAGAGGGCTACAGAGGGCAGAGCTGGAGAAGTGGTGCAAGCCCTTTTGAGAAGCCCAGAAGATCATGTGTAGATCCCAGACATTTGAACATTAAGCTGTATAGTTGAAGTTGACTTGGAGACCCCAAGATGTTAAAGATGCCAGCGCTGTGGAATATTTGCTGAGGAAAGCTGCTAACAGGGAGTGGAACTAGCCTAAGAGAAATAAGTTTGTTGCAGTCAACAAAGTCTGAAGAGATTTGACATCTGACATAGAGACGCAGAGTTCAGAGTTCACTGAGCTGGGTTTTTTTTTGGGTTTTTTTTGTTTTGTTTTGTTTTGTTTTGTTTTTTTGGGTCTTGTTTGATGCAGTATTTTCTCACTATAATGTTTTGGAATGGCAATGTATAGCCTGTGATGTTTTAGGTATGTGATATGATTTTTTTGACTTTGACTTTATAGTGGATTACAGTTAACTAAATGAATCTCAGAAAAGACTTTGAATTTTGGACTTTCAATCTTGTTGAGACTTCTATAGACTACAGGGACTTTTGAAATTGGACTAAATGTGTTTTTCATTTGCTATGTTTAGGTATGTCCCCCATAGACTCATGTGTTTGAACAAGCTTATGAGGACCAGGTAGTGGAATGTGGTTTGTTATATGCTTGGTCCAGGGAGTGGCACTAATAGGAGGTGTGGCCTTGTAGTGGGTGTGGCTTTATTGGAGGAAGCATATCACTGTGCAGGTGGGCTTTGAGACCCTCTGCCTAGTCATGTGGGAGCTAATCTTTTCCTATTTGCCTTTGAAACAAGATGTAGAACTCTCAGCTCCTGCAATACCATGATGGCATGCTTCCTGCCATGATGATAAAGAACTGAACCTCTGAAACTGTAAGCCAGCCCCAATTAAATGTTTGCCTTTATAAGAGTTGCCTTGGTCATGGTGTCTGTTCACAGCAATGGAAGCCCTAACTAAAACAGCAAGCATCTGACTTGTTTGCTTCTCCAGTAGAAGCAAGTCTTGAATGATAAGAAATTCTCTAAACAGAACAGGATTTCAGGTACCAGACATCCCAATACAAATGTCTACTGCTATCTTTCACCCCATCAAGAATAAAAAGTAAGAAAATTATAGGTGAGAGAGCATCTCATAAAACCCAGAAAAACAACACATAAAACCAAAATAAATAAAAGGTATGACAGCTAAGACCAGGAACAAAATATAAAGATCAAACGATCTAAAACTGCAGAGAAGAGCAATGCCTGCACTCTTTCTTTGAAATGATAAATCTATCAGATGTTAGACAGCATCAGGAAAGGAGATCTGCATGCCCACTGATAAGACTGGTACTTTGTCTTAATCATAAGTAACCATTGAACTCTGTGCCAATGAACCTGAGAAAACTAGATGAAAGGGGAAAGTTTAGAATGACCTAAAAAGCAACTAGATATTTGCATCTGAAATTCAGTAAATTATAGGTAGGAGATTAAAGGAATGAGAAACATATATTTATTAATGCCTTGGAGTTATTGCACATATGCAAAACATTCATACATAAAACACAAACTTATAAATAAATAAATAAATCAAGAATAACGGAAACCTCTGAGAGTTAAGTGGTGAGAGTTAGTGCTAGAATGAGAGCAACATGTTGACCACATTAGAGGGAGCAGAAAACTGCCAGGGTCTCAAAGGCTTTAGGATGTCAAACAAGGAATGCAGAGCCCTTATGGATTTAGAACTCTGCCTGTAGTAAATGGTCTTCTTGTAAACAGGGTCAGTGCCATCCTGTAGCAGTGTTTAAATGTTGCTGGCAGTAGGAAGGAAACATATCACAGAGAGAGGAACACACAAGTAGGGATGGCTGTGACAACCCAGAGAAGTAGGGGTAGAAATACTGCTGGGAAAAGAGCCTTGAAAGCAGACAAGAGGCCTTCCCCTTTGAAAGCAACAGGAAGCTCCAGGTCAGGTGATCAGGGCAGACATTGATAGAGTGGAGTATGGGATTCATTCCAGATAAGAGGAGGAAATAAGGTCATTGCTGAAAGTAAGAGGGAAGGGATCATTTAGCTTGAGGAATCTTTTCCCTTTCTACTTTGGATTGGAATACATACCCAGATCTATTTTCCAAAAAAAAAAAAAAAAAAAAAAAGAAAGAAAGAAAAAAAAAGGTGGTGGGAAAAAAGGCTGGAGAGATGGCTCATTAGTTAAGAGCACTTGCTGCTCTTTCGCTCCTCGTATCCACAAAGCAATTCCTGTCTGTGACTCTAGTTCTAGGAGATCTGATGCTTCTAGGCATGCACATGATCCACATACATTTGATCAGACAAAACATCCATTCACATGAAATAAAATAACATCTTTAAAATAATAGCTCAGGGGGTAAAGGCACTAGTAGCCAAGCTTGACAACATGAGTTAGATTCCCAGGCCCATACCCATACGGTAGGAGAGGACTGCTTCCTGCAAGTTGTCCTCTGACCTATATTTGTTTCAGAACGTTTTTTCTTTTCTTTGAATTTACTTTTTAAATTTATGTATGTACATATGTGTGTGTGCATATGCATACATGCCACAACACACATGTGAAGGTCAGAGAACAATGTGCAGGAGTTGGTTCTTTCCTCCATTGCATAGATCCTAAGGATTGAACTCAGCCCAAAGTGGAAGGACAGAATTTTCTGTCTCCAGAAAGCTGTCCTCTGACCTCCACATGTGCACTGTGGCACATGTCCACATACACAGATGTCTCACATACACAATAGTAAATAAAAAAATTTTTAAGTACTTAAAACAAGAAAATTGTGGGCCAGGTGTGATGGTACATACCTTTAAACCCAGTACTTGGGAGGCAGAAGCATGTGCATGTCTAAGAGGTAGAGGCCAGCCTGGTCTACATAGGAGTTCCATAACACAGAGAGACTCTGTCTCAGAAAACACCAAACCAACCAACCAACCAACCAAACAAACAGAAAGAAGAGAAAGGAAGGAAGGAAGAGAGAAAAATTTAAGCTTAAAGTATAATGGATTGTTTCAATGGAAATTATAAATAAAGTGGAAAGAATTATTTGATCTTGACCTCAAAATTTTAAAAATATGACACTATGTTATTTATAGGTATTAAAAACTCCAGTGAAAATTCCCCATTATTTATAAGAAGTGTGTAGTAAAGTAAAATCCCACCAATCTTCCAACAATACACTGCCAATAGATATCTTCACATCAGAATGAAGCCACTCTGTGGCCTTGCCAGTCTTGAGAGACTTACTTGAGATTTGTTACAATTTTGACCAAAACTTAGTAAAAGTTTACCTTTTCACTATAATTAATCAAATAATAGAATAATCTATATCTGTGAAGTTACTGTTTAAATTACTTTGAAGAGTAAATTATGCTCTTATCCTGAACATGTAATACTCAGTAACAATTTATATATGAATCATAAATTAATTTTAAAAATTCTTAAAATTCTCTAGCAGCTCTATTTTTATTGTTGCTTGTTTTTAAAGTAAAACTGATTTCTCAAAGATATCCTATCATTCAAAATTTATGTTAATTTTACTAGGCTCTTTTTGCAGCCAACCTGTTACTTCATATCTGTTGCGTGTAGTTTTAAAACATTACAGACTTTTCCCAGGAAGAGCTGCACTATCAGTCCCTCCCAGCTTCCCCTTCTACCCACCTTAAGCTCCTGGAGGTGACTGTTCCACCAGCCCCCCTCCCGAGATCCTTGAATTCGTGGATAGAACACACACACACATAGTTAATACCTTTATAATTTGCCTTCTTGGCACAATTGCTGGGTGCAGATATCTCCCGCCTGAATAATCGTGCCCTTACCAATTTGTTATCTCCAATTCTTCACCTGCTCTAAACTTAGTGGCTAGTCCCACCTAGCCCCTGCCAAACATCCTGGGCCACAAGCCTGTAGTGGAGGCCACCAGCCCTAGTTCTCCCCAATACCTCACATGATTGCTGCATTATTCTTCCTCCAAAGCATGACAGAAAGCCCCCCCCATCTCCTTTTCCTCCTGGGACCCAAAAGTCCCACCTGTACCTTCTGCCAAGTAATTGGACCCCAGATTTCTTTTTTTTTAATTGAAAAAGGAAGTAAAAACATTTTATGATAAAATTAAAGATTTACATGGAAAATATTTCTGACAAAATTGAAGAAGCATATAGAAAAACACATTAAGATTGACAATTTTCATGGAAAATTAAAGAGTAAAATGGTAGACATAAAAACATTGCTAAATTAACTGAAAAAGGAATTAGAAACATTTTATGATAGAATTGAGGATTTACATGGGAAATATTTCTAATAAAATTGTAGAAAAATATATAATAACATTAAAATTGAAGATTATCATGGAAAATTACAGATAAAAATGGTAGGCATAAAAATATTTCTAAGTTGGTTGAAAATGGAATTATAAACATTTTCTGATAAAATTGAAGATCTACAAGGAAAATATTTTTGATAAAATTCAAGAAATATATAGAAAAACACATTAAGATTAACTATTTCTTTTTTTTTCATTCTAAGATTGACTATTTCATGGGAAAATTATACAGATAAAATGATAGGCATAAAAATATTCCTAAGTTGAATGAAAGTGGAATTATAAATATTTTCTGACAAAACTGAAGATTTACATGGAAAATATTTCTGATAAAATTGAATATAGAGAAAAATATTAAAATTAAAGATTATCATGGAAAATAATAGTTAAAATGGTAGACATAAAAAACATTACTAAATTGATTGAAAGAGGAATCACAAACATTTTCTGAGAAAATTGAAGATTTACATGAAAAATATTTCTGTTAGACTATGTTTTTTTGGGGGGAATTGAGTTCATTGATGTTATAAGATATTAAGGAATAGTGATTGTTGCTTCCTGTTATTTTTGATGTTCTTTTTATGTTTGTGTGGTTGCTTTCTTTTGGGTTTGTTGGAAAAAGATTTCTTTCTTGCTTTTTCTAGGGTGTAGTTACCCTCCTCTTGTTGGCGTTTTCCATCTATTATCCTTTGTAGGGCTGGATTTGTGGAAAGATATTGTGTACATTTGGTTTTATCATGTAATATCTTGGTTTCTCCATCTATGGTAATTGAGAGTTTTTGCTGGGTATAGTAATTTGGGCTGACATTTGTGTTCTCTTAGGGTCTGTATGAGATCTGCCCAGAATCTTCTAGCTTTCATCATCTCAGGTGAGAAGTCTGGTGAAATTCTGATAGGCCTGCCTTTATAGGTTACTTGGCCTTTTTCCCTTACTGTTTTTAATATTCTTTCTTTGTTTAGTGCATTTGGTGTTTTGATTATTATGTGCCAGGAGGACTTTCTGGTCTGGTCCAATCTGTTTGGAGTTCTGTAGGCTTCTTGTATGTTCATGGACATCTCTTTCTTTAGGTTAGGGAAGTTTTCTTGTATAATTTTGTTGAAGAAATTTACTGGCCCTTTAAGTTGTAAATCTTCACTCTCTTCTATACCTTTAATACTTAGGTTTAGTCTTCTCATTGTGTCCTGGATTTCCTAGATGTTTTGGCTCAGGAGCTTTTTGCATTTTGCATTTTCTTTAACTGTTGAGTCAATGTTTTCTATGGTAACTTCAGCCCCTGAGATTCTTTCTTCTATCTCTTGCATTCTGTAGTTGATGCTTGCATCTATGACTCCTGAATTCTTTCCGAGATTTTCTATCTCCAGAGATATCTCACTTTGTGATTTCTTTATTGTTTCTACTTCGATTTTTAGATCCTGGATGGTTTTGTTCAGTTCCTTAACTTGTTTGTTTGTGTTTTCCCACAATTATTTAAGGGATTTTTGTGTTTCCTTTTTAAGGGCCTCTTACCTGTTCACCCATGCTCTCTTGTATTTCTTTAAGGGATTTTTGTGTTTCCTCTTTAAGGGCTTTTACCTTTTGATCTGTGTTCTCCTGTATTTCTTTAAGGGAGTTATTTATATCCTTCTTGAAGTCCTCTATCAGCATCATGAGATGCGATTTTAAATCCAACTCTTGATTTTCCGGTTTGTTGGGGTATCCGGGACTTACTGCGGTGGGAGAACTGGGTTCTGATGTTGTCAATTAGCCTTGGTTTCTGTTGGTAGGGTTCTTTCTTGGGCTTGCCTTTCGCCTTCTGGTTATCTCTGGTGCTAGTTGGTCTTGCTGTCTCTGGCTGGAGCTTGCCCCTCCTATGTGCCTGTAAGCCTGTGTCTGTACTCCTGGGAGACCAACTCTCTTCTGGCAGGGTCTGTGCACAGAAGCTTGTGGAACTGTTTGGTTCCCTGCTGCAAATGACAGGCAGAAGGGAAGACTCCTGTCCCAGCAGCTCCATTGATCATATGCCTTGTGTGCCCCCAGCTGCACCCCTCCAAAGAGAAGGTGGAGATCTCACCTCTGCACTCAGAAGTGAAATCAGTCCTGCTGGGAGATCACTCTCTCATGGCGGGGCTAAGGACAGAAGGCTTTGGAGCTGCCTGGTTCCCTGCTGCAGATGGCATCTGGAAGGGAAGAACTGGACCCCAGATTTCTTAAATCAAGAACCAATAGGGGAAAAAGACCTTAGTATCAGAACCTCCCCTTATACATATCAGATGATTGGACAAAGATGAATTGGATCTGATGATTGATGCCTTTGGTAGAGAATTCCTTAATATCTGATTTAACCTTCAAACATTCTCTGTTACACTATAAATCCTCTCTGGGTACTTATAAACACCTAATATAAATGCTATGTAAATAGTTATTATGCTATATTGTTTGGAAAGCTGAGAGGCAGTCTGTGGATGCTCACTACAACCATAGATGTTGCTTTTTCTTTTTAATTTTGTTTTGTCTAATTTTTTAAGCATTTATTTATTTTTATTACATGTCTGTATGAGTGCTTTGCTCACATGTATGTCTGTGTACCACATGCATTCCTGTTGCCTTTAGAGGTCAGAAGAGGATGTCAAATCCCTTAGAAATAGAGTTGTGGATGGTTGTAAGCCACCATGTGGGTGCTAGAAATCAAACCTAAGTCCTCTGAAAGAACAAAAAATGCTCATTGGGTTACACCGAGCCATCTCTTCAACCCTTACTTTTTATTTTTTGAAAAATGTTGATCAGTACTGGCAACGTACCTCGGTGGTAGAACTACTTGGCATATGAGGACCCTGGGTTTGGGTTAAAAAAAAAAAAAAAAGAAAAGAAAATTGGAAGATTGCTATGAGTTTAAGGTCTCAACAACAACCACAAAATAAACAAAAGCAAGGATGGATAGGGATAGAGCCCAGTTGGTAGTGTTTGTTGCCAAACATTCCAAAAATAGCCATGGGTTAGATCCCCAGCACTACATAAAACAGATATAGGCACACACACACACACACACACACACACACACACACACAAAACCTCAAAACCCAGAGGTAGAAGCAAAAGGATCAGAGGTGGTAGTGGTGGTGGGGGTGGGGGTGGTGGTTTTTCAAAAGAGGATCAGAAATTTAAGGTTTGGGGTCAGGTCAGCCCCAAACATGAGATCATGTCTTTGGGGAAAAAAGAAAAAAAAATTTTGATTCTAGGTTGGTGAATTCTTCAGAGGTAGAGCCCTCAGATACAAAGGACTGACTGACTACATAGTCCAAAACATGTCTGGATTTCCAATGATTACATTTTCTGTGTGTTTATTCTGTATTCATATAGTGCTTATCTGGTTTTCATGTTGGAGTTTTTGATCTACAAAAGGTCTTGAAAGGTCACCCAAAGGTGAAGTTGCAGGTGGGAATACTTATGCCTAGCCTTGAGAGTACAGCCCTGCAGGGGAGAGCTACTTCAGAGGGCAGGGCCCAGAGACAAATTCTACTGAATACCAGATTGTGGCTTTGTTCTGTCTTCATCTCCACAGGTCAAATGAATGACAAAACCAAATGGAAGGGGAAGTCAAAGTAAATCCTTCCACATCCATGTTACTGCAAAATCCATATTAAAAGCAAAGCCAAACTCTATAAGTCTGGTGTGCATCAGTCATTGGCCTGCAGTGTCCAAATGTGATACAGCTGAGACCTCACAGGAAAACAATCATGAATATTTTGGGATTAGGACAAACTTTCTTACTGTCTACCCTGTGAATCCCCTGTCATAAGACAAAGTTGTGGTCAGAGATAGCAAAGGAGAAAAGAAGCCTGTATTTCCAACCTAACTACCTTAAGGATCCATGTTGGTTTTCACTGGCCCATGCCTTCCCACTGAACTTAAAAAAGGCTCTCACACCAGTCCTAAAAGCTGTAAGTAGTCCTGCAGAGGGCTAGAAAAGCTATTTCACATGGCTCCTCATGTAGAATAAAGTTAAGGTAGCTCTCCACATCTAAAGTCCCTATATCTATGGGGTCAATCAACCACAGAGCAAAAGTGTTCAGAAAAAGATCTCCAAAACTTGAGTTTGCCATGAAGAGTACCAAATTTGTAGGAATGAAGTGATGTACAGGAATCATAAATTAGGCAGACTTTACAACAGGGGAGGGCTTGGGATATAGTTTAGTTGCTAGATAGTTTGCCTAGCTTGTATGCACAAAACTCTGAGTTTGAACCCCAGAAAACTCATAAATCTATTAGTTACAGTGGTGCACACTTGTAATGTCAGCACTGAAGAGGCAGAAGCAAGAGCATCATTCTGAAACTTTATAGTTCTTGACTACTGTTGTGGTTTGAATGAGAAATGTTCAAGTATTTGTGTCCCTCATAGGCCAAAAACCCTTGGTCCTCAATGGTTTTGGGAGATTCTGGAACTCTTAGGAGCCTTGCTGAAGTGGGCAAGTCACTAGGGGTGAGCTTTGCAAAGTTCAGTCCCTCTGCTTCCTGCATGTGGATGGAGGTAGGAGCTCTTTCTCAATTTCCTACTCTGGCCATCTGCTGCCATGCTTTCCTCAATGTATAGACTCCCACTCTGGAATTGTAAGTCAAAATATATCTTTCTTCTATAAGATGCTTTTGGTTATAGTATTTATTACAGCAATAGAAAAGTAATTAATAAAACTACATAGCAAATATATATGTCCAGTCTATCCAAATGAGATACTATATCAAAAATAAACAAACAAAATCCAGAATGATAGAGAGAGAAACGAAGGAAGAAGGAACAAGGGAAGATGGAAGTTAACAGTGCACTTATACAATGCAGAGGCAGGAGGATTGCAAATTCAAGGCCAGATTGGTGTACATAGTAAGATCCTGTGCCAAACAAACCAACCAACATGGGTTGTCAGTGGTCATAGAAATTCTCAAAGCCAGTCTTCCCCAGATATCCAGGAGTGACTTAACTGACTTTTAAGACAAGTGAGCTGTCCTTCAAAGCTTGGTTTCTCAAGTTTGTTTTAAAACCAAAAAAATTGAAGCGTTAATTGACCCAGTAGTAAAATAAAAGGAAAGGAAAGAAAAAAGAAAAGAAGAGAAAAGAAAGGAAAAGAAAAAATACCAGCTTCCAAAGACTCTGAGATAATCTCTTTATCCAAAAAGTCTTTTATACAGTTTCCAAGCATAATCACATCTGAGAGTTTGGAGACAGTACCTGATGTCCCTCTTGGTACCTTTGCAAGAGCTGTCACATTTTAGTATGCTTGCTTGGCTATACATCATGCCAATTTTCATCTTTGTCACATGTGAAAGAGAATATGGAATGACTTAGATGGCCAATCTTCAGAAAGTAATATCCTTTTCAGAAAGCAAGCTTTGTGTTCCTGCCATTCCAAAAAGTTTGATCTTTAGAGAGGAAAACTTCATCTAGTTAAGATAAAAATAGACCCTCTAAGTGAATCACAAGGAAATTTATCAAGGTGCATTCCATATATTTGGCTTTCTCTGCTATGCAGAATCTGGGCATTTTTCTCTGGTGCTTAACCCTCATTTTTCTCTGGTGCTTAACCCTCCTTCCTGCTGCATAGTTTTGCATTGAATGCTAATTGCTAGAAGCTATTATCAGGAAGATAAAGGCAGGGATCTGGGTGTGGTAGCACCTATCTGTAATCTCAAATGGAGATCAACAAGAGATGCTTGGAGTTCAAGGCTACCTTAGGTTACATACTAAAAACCAGGACAGCCAAGGTTACATAGGAAGATCTTGTCTCGAATAAATCAAATCTAAACACAAAAACTGAAAATAAATGAAGACAGAGGCTGGCCCTTCTCTTTGAAAAATCTTGTTAGCTGTAATGCTTCGCAAATACAGTGAGCATGGGGAGTATCTGGGAAGTGACACAAAGCAGAACACATGATTTTCCTGAGAGGTTAGAGACTGGATATAAGACACAGGCATCTGAATTTTATTTCCTGAGTGCTGGGGTCCATGCCCAGGGCCTTGGGCACACAGGGTATTTCACCAATGGGCCATATCCCTAGCTTTGCAAGGCCAGTATGAGGGAGTCTTCCGTGAGCCCATTCCTCAGCCCAGCAATCTCAAGAGAGAGCAACCACTTGTAATATGTGTTTTCCCCTATTCCGTGTGTGTGTGTGTGTGTGTGTGTGTGTGTGTGTGTGTGTGTGTGTATTATGTATATGTGTGGACTTGTATGTTGGTGTCCTTGCCTGTGTGTGTGCTTGTGGAAGTCACAGGTGAGCATCAAATATTCTTTATCTTTCTCCACCTTTTTTTAAAGATAGGGTGTCTTGCTGAACCTGAACCTTGTTATTTCAGGTGAGCATGTTAGCTTACAGTCAATTCCACTTGGCTCCTCCCAGGGACCTAGCAACAGCTTACATCATCACCTGCCACCACCATCAGGTAGCCATGTGTGGGATACCTATAAGGAATCAGCTAAAGGAATACCTAATGTCAGCCACCCCAGCTGTCTCTCTCTGTTCCCATGTTTTCTCTCTGTGTTCCCAGCATTCTCTCTTTTCTCCTTTCTGTCTTTCTTGGCGCCTGCCCCTCCTTCTGTGCCGTTATGGCTCTGCCCCACAACCATTGCCACCCCATCAGTCTGCCTGTCTGTATATCCACTGTCTGCTTCTACCCCTTTTCCAGGTTCTCAATCTTCTCCCTTCCCCCAATAAACCCTCTTTATACAAGATCTGTTGTATGGTATAATTACTCAGAGCATACCTTGGCAAGAGCCTACCAGGTACCCCCTTGAAACACTATATTTCATAACAGAATGGCTGGTTAATGAATCTCCACAGTACTAAGATCTGCCTGTTTCTACTCTACCCCTGTGATGTTTTGTATATGCTCGGCCCAGGAAGTGGCACTATTAGGATGTGTAGCCTTTGTTGGAGTAGGTCTGTCACTGTGGACATGGGCTTTAATACCCTTGTCCTAGCTTCCTAGAAGACAGTATTCTGCTAGCAGCCTTCACATGAAGATGTAGATCTCTCAGCTCCTCCTGTACCATGCCTGCCTGGATGCTGCCATGTTCCTACCCTTGATGATAATGGATTGAATCTCTGAACCAGCCCCAATTAAATGTTGTTCTTATGTCTATTCACAGCAGTAAAACCCTAAGTAAGACAACCCCTAATACTCCAAGCTCTGTTTACAAAACATGTTCCTCACTTGGCCTTTATGTGGGTGCTGGGA